>VUQH01045419.1:9685-20768 GCA_015106775.1 Etroplus canarensis | reverse complement strand
CCCAATAAAAAAAAAAAGACAAAAAAAAAAAAACACACACACACATACATATCGGAAAGTAAAGCATCTCTCAAACAGACTTCCACATATACGGTGAAATTAAAAGCAAACACGTTCACACACTCAGTCTGGCCCGACGATCTGACTAAAAAACTGTTAAACTGAAACCTGGGATTGTCAATGCTCCCTTGGACATGATGGGGGGATCAAGTGCTGACTCTAAATCAAGCTTTCCTTTTTAACAAGAGGCTCCACTGGGTCCTGTGCAGCGTAGAGTCTCAATTACTTAATTGATCTAATTATGGAAAGAAAATAAAGCAACGAAACCTCCGGCCCTCTAGGAATGGGGCTAGAGCCCCCCGGTGGTGTCTGAGGGAGTGATGACTTGCGTACCATTCCTATTTCTGACTTGAGCACCACATTTCTCGCATGCAAGGGCAAGGGGGGCCACAAGAAGGAATTCAAGGCACCACCACCTCATGACAAAGCAAGAAAAAAAACCACCATATTTTCAAGTGCTCTAGTTGCCCTGATAGTGACAGAGACAATCGAACATAATAGATGGGAAATGTCTTAAGTCCTTGATGGATGACAACAACAACAAAAACAAACAAAAAAAAACTGTGAAGTAAACAGGCATTCTTCTGTGTAAAAATTTCATGCACACATGTTTCTACATCCTTGGGATATGGTGCTTTGAGGTAATAACAAATCCATTTCATTTCCAAAAAAACATGAACCATCATCCACTGACAGGGCAAGGACTCAATCAATTCCAGCAAGCACCCATAAAAACAGGGGGGGGACAACTGATGCTTCTCCATCCCCTTCTTATCATAAAAGGATGAAAATCACAAAAGCAGCAAAGAATGGCATTTCGATCATTTCTAATACAAAGTAAACTACCCAAATATACATATAAAGTTTGAATAAATACTATCAGATATAACTGTATTTCTTTCTTTTGCAGTCCATTTTGTTTTTTTGTGTTTGTATGTAGTATATGGTATTTATGTTACCTGGGAGATAATCCACATGTGCAAATACGTTTGTTATTGCCAGTTTTTGCTCATCATATTCGGGGTAGGAAGTGCGTTACAGTCATGGCAGTAGTGGCCTTGTTGCCCCTCTTCACGCGGCCATGCTTGCTGAGTGCTATGTAGGATCCTCTGTAAACCAGAGACTCGTAGGCATTGTAGTTGTTCGGGAGCAAGCTCTCCTTGAACTTGCACTCGTCATGGAAGACTGTCTGGAGGGAAAAAAGAAACAGGACATGCATTTCAATGAACTTCTTACAAACAGAACCAGCAGTTTGAAGCTGTGAGGACAGAAAATTTAAAAAAGTTCCTCCAAAAACAATTATCAGTGCACAATAATATAAAAGTAAACTTAGGTTAGATAGCATAATGGGAACAATAAATAAAAATTGTACAGTTAGTCTTTGTGCAATCTTCAAGTATCAGCTTATCTTAAATATAAAGGTCTAGCAACTTTATTTCTTAAAGAAATATGAATTTGTTAAGCAACAAACAATAGCCTAATCAGCCGATACTAAGCAAATACAAATCTTAAAGATCTATTTCACCAAACCTCTATACTACAGATTTAACAAATGACATATAGCTCTTTAATCAGTGAGCTTTGGAGTTGCAGGCGGCTACATTTCTTCTTCTTCTTCTTGTAAATTTTATTGGCGGTTGGCAAACATCAAAATAGCGCATTACCGCCACCAACTAGTATCCCGTCCACCCGTGTCATCCTTGCGCAGGGCCCACAACCATGGCGTCATCAGCCAAGGCCGCGGGCCCTTTCAAACCAAAAATTGCACCGGAGCCTGAACGTCTTCTCGGCAGCTACATTTGTTTGTACATACTAGTATATATATGTTTTACAGTGCCATACTAGCTCTCGCCCATGTTTGGATTTTTTCTACGGCGTTAAACTGCTGTACATTTAGCAGACAGATATAAGTACTGTCAAACTTATCAAATTTAAAAGAAAGTAATTGCTTTCTAAAACGTCAAACTATTCCTTTAGACAATTTTAAACCTGAAATATTCGAATAATTTAAGGTACAAAACAAACATCGAACCCATTGACAAGTTTAGGCCCTTTTCGGGGGTGCTCAAGCACCCCTAAATTTCATTTTACTACCCCTAAAAATAACATGAGTAATAGCAGTAATAAAAATACATGTTATTTTTTATTTTCTGACATAGTATTCTAACACAATAGTTAGAAAACTTGTCTATTTGAGATGATACAGGTATAAATGTTTAGTGTTCTTGATATCATGATCTTAAGGTGCACTCACACGTATGCGCTGGATGCTTCGACAGTGATCCATGTCATTAATAAATTAGACTTGGCAGAAAGGAGATGAAGAGGTCATTTCATGGCACAAATCAGCAGTGCAGATTTAAAAAATACATTACCTGAATTATTAGCAAGCAAAAGACCATAAAGTTCTGACAACGAGGGGACACTGCTGTGATTTAAAGTGCGTGCTTGCATATATTTGTTCTCTAAATATTGTCAAAATCATTAATGGACATAGGTTATTTCACTTAAAATTATTTGATATTATTAACAATCTGAGGTGTTAGTCTGCTTTTATACGGCCAAAGAGCTAATGTCCTTTGTTAGTTTAGTCAGTGAAAGCTTCCGATTCTAATCGAAGTCGACATCATGGTTTGTTTA
The DNA here is from genome assembly GCA_015106775.1 of Etroplus canarensis. Classification (NCBI taxonomy): domain Eukaryota; kingdom Metazoa; phylum Chordata; class Actinopteri; order Cichliformes; family Cichlidae; genus Etroplus; species Etroplus canarensis. The sequence goes on along the minus strand of VUQH01045419.1, from coordinate 18,068 downwards.
CTGCACATTTATGGAAAGTGAACTAAAGTACTGAAAAAAACTCAACTTAATGGAAATGCAAGGTTTTTGCTGAGGGATTTTCTAAAAACAAAAGTCAAAATGGCATTGACTCTTACACTTTATGATACCAGTGTATTTACTGCAAGGCACGCATGCATGATTTTTTTAAATGAGGACTGAGCCCCCCTAAAGGTCTGATCCTAGAATCACCCCTGACAGAACCACTGGTTACTATTTTCCACCACAGTCACACCTTATAAGAATAATCACTGAATATCTGCCACTATTTGACTTCTCTGCTATGCTGAGCTGGCTATGAATGACTTGCACACTGTACAACAGCCACACTCTCCAACAGTGACCATGTGGCCTAATTCAGTCTCTTATCAGATCATCAGCATGCTCTCAAGCTAACGCTTCATCGCTCATGACTAGATAAGCAATTCACATTCTGTCTGTCAAATATGTTTGCCACAGCCAGCATCCATGTGTCAGCAGGGCTCTACTAAACATAATGTTTCCTCCCCCGCCACCGGGAACATATAACTGTCATTGCCACCAGCCAATCACTTCTTCTCAAATAAATACATCTATTTTATCTGCTGCGTTGGCAAGTTTAGACCCTTTTTGCCAAAGCACCCCTAACATTAATGATAGTAATAGTTGTAATAATAATGTACTCTATTTTTTCCAACATCATCTCCTAACCTTATATTAATATTGCAATCTATAGTGCACATTGGCAAATCAGTTTTGAGCTCGGTCCAGTTGTATGGATTTCACAACAGCATTTTACAGGACTTTTATCACTCTCAACATTACTTGAACAGGATGGCTGCCACTGCATTGAAGTGACGGGCTGCAAATCTATTCTTTACCCAGGGGTAGCCTATCTGACACCCCATTGTTAAGTCTGTACAACCAAGAGAGGGTTAGTATGAACTTGAAAACTTTAATGTTTAAACTTTGCTAGTTTGCTTTTAGCCCATGTGTATGGAGTGTCAGTATTGAATGATACTACTTCACTTGCTTGATGATTTGGTGGACTGCCCCCATGTGGTTAAGAGACAGCAACGATGCTGTGCACACTTCTCCTCATAGCTTTTGAACTGCAACTTACTTTGGAAAATTTTGGCCATTATTGAGTCTTTGCTTCAGGTTTCATAAAGGTTTCGCCCTAAAGCAGGTGTATTATATTGAAATCAGTGATTATTCATTCCAAATTATTCTTAGATGAGAGAGACCATCCATGCTAGTTAGGTTGCTTTCAAAAGTAACATTGTAATGCTTAACTAATTGAAGAAGTAAAAAAAAAAAAAACGTTGGCTACATTTGCAAGCAGCATATTCCATTATTCATTTGACTAAAAGTATAACTCATTAAAAATTACTGTTTTATTATGTGCACAACGTTCTGATTGGGGGCCGAGTCCCCCTAAAGGCCTGATCCTAAAATCACCCTGGTCTGATTAACACAACTCCAAAGAAAGATGATGAAATGGTATGTGGGGGATATAAAATCTGATAACATTATACATTTGTCTATGAATGTTTCACGACAAGGTTACATTTTGAGATGGAAGTTTTTATGTTTTTTTCCAGTTTACACATTTGCCTTACAAGCGAAAGGCCCATGGTTTGATTCCAGGCGGGGGCACAAGTCCCTCTCACCATGGAGGGTTGTGTCAGGAAGGGCATCCGGCATAGAACCGCTGCCAAATTACCGATGCAGATCAATCCACTGTGGCAACCCCTTAGGGAGAATACAAGGGAGCAGCTGAAGGTACTTTTTTCCCCCAAAAGTGATTCAAATCTGCACCAAACTGGAAAGGTCCTGGAAATATCTACCTTTTTGGGAATTTTTTTAAAGAATGTTTTAAAGAAAGTCATCTGGATCCACCCCAATGCAATAATATTGCTGACAGACAGCAATGACTGAAAAAGCAACAGCTTATGATTAAAAATACTGATAAACAGGCCTGCTTAACTTTATTCAGCACATTAGGTAGGCACTCTTCTCACCCTGAGTAAAATACTTTGCCTCAGCTATGAAAACATGGTGTGCCCATGGTTTCCATGTGTTTGCTTGCTTGCCATGTACTTCCACACTGAGAAAACACATGGAACCACCAAAAAAAAAATCCAAAAGGTAATCTTGAGTGCTCTTAAAACACTCAGCAGTTCTGTTTGTACTGAATCTTGGCTATGAAATTTAAAGAAGCACAGCAGCATGTTTTTAGGAGAACCAAAAAAGCTATGAGTCATAATTAATAGACAGGTGTTATTCTGTCAGGTAGACTTTTTAAAATAAAGATATCTAACAAGAAAAATAAACTGAAATTGTTTAAAGGTTAAGATTGTGGAGGGCTGTGGGAGATGGCTCGGTCCTTTTGCCTCCCAGCTTGTGTGTGATGTGCACTGTGCTGCAAGAAAAAGCCCTTTGCCATTAAAATCAATTTTCAACTCTGCTGACAGGTTTTCTGGCATCAGGGGGTTTTCCCTCTTCTCTCTCTCACACACACACACTCACACACACACACAGTCCTGTGGTCTAAATCCCGCATCTGTTAACCTCATCATTATTTACCCATCGGCCAACAGGCCGGGCGCACTTGCTTTAAATAGAGCTTTATAAATTCCTGATGAAATTAAAATATAGGTAGGTTTCGCAACTGATAATGTGCAGTTCCCCTGCTGGCAGATGAGTCAAGGGCCCCTTTCCATAATGTGACAGGCAGAAAACAAACAAACAAACAAACAAACAAAGGCTGATCGAGCTCCAAGTGCGTCCTAATTTCAGGATCCAATTAACACACAGCGCTGAACGAGAAATGAAATACTATGCATACCTACCGTTCCGTATAACCTCCCACGGCTGTTCATTGCGACAAACAGCTCACTCTTCACCCCATACAGGCTCACCACTCCTCTCTCCACCGTGGAGATCTCTATTAGACCTGATGCATGACAAAGATATATCACATTAGAATGGAAAATGAATGAAATGTCAAACGAGCATCCTGGGTGTATTAGTGCATTTTGTGTGCGTGCGTGCGTGCGTGTGTGTGTGTGTCACTGTAGCATTGTGCTTTCTCTGCGTCTGTGGGTGTAACCTTGCAGGTTGCTGCGCAGCATGCCGAGCCTTTGTTCTGCATCTTTCACTCCATCATACATTCGCACCCAGGCGCATCAGTTAAGCGCATTGTGCTTATTGCAATAATTGCGGTCCTAATTGCACTGGCGTGCGTGGCTATTGGTCTCTGGACCGCCCTCAGAGGGCTGCGTAAAAATAAGTTGTGTCTAAAAGCGTCCATACATTCATGACATGGTTGAGCTTGAGGAGGAGGAGGAGGAGGAGGAGGAGGAGGAAGGGGGAGGAAGAGGGGTCTTCAGTACTGATGGATACGTGTTTTAATAGATTTGGCTTTGCCGTGGAAGAAATTCAATTCTCACCCCTTGAGTCGAATGAGATATGATCATGCAAATTAATAGAGGGGGTAGACTAGCCCGCTCATCGCAGATCCATGCTTATTGACTGTCTCTTTTACGTCTATTGCATTACATTGGTGGAAGTATAACTCACTGTACTGGTTTTCATTATGTACACCGTTTATCCTGCCGTCGGGGAGGATCTGAAGGTGAAACCCGATGCCCACGTTGCAGTAGAGCCTCCGCACTCTTTTGATGCCCAGCAGATAGTCACTCTCCCAGTTCAGCTCCGGTTTCTCCCCGGAGATCCCCAGCACAGAGCGTGAGAAGAGGGTCTCCCATCGTTTCTCCAGTAAAGTTGCGTTCGTCCTGCCGCTCGGTAAAGGGTACGCTGACACGATCCCCAGCAGAAAGCCCAGGAGAACCACCGCGGTCAGCGTCCAGTGCGGCGTGCCGGCCTCGCAGGACATACTGACGAGGAGCCTTTGCGCAACGGCCATCCGGTTTACCTTCGGGCCACGTGGTCAAAATTAATGACCCTAAAAATACCGCTCTTCTTGTTTTGCTTCCTTCGGCATGCTGGCTGAGGGTTATTTTTGGAGCGCAGATCAGTGCTTTGGGCATGAAACGCAAGCCCCGGTGCAGAGGAGGAGAGGAGACGGGAGAGTGCGCGGCAGAGCTGGAGGTGATGGTGATGGTGGTGGTGATGGTGATGTTGGTGGTGGTGATTACCATGTTTTGCAGCTCCTCTGCGCCCCTCTCTCTCTCTCTCACACACACACACGCACACACACACACTCTCTCTCTCTCTCTCCCTTCTGACAGTATCTCTCTCTCTCTCACACACACACATACACACGATAAAGAGTTCAGAATAAATCCTCTAGGCTCCCATTCACCAAAAACCCTGCACCAACCATGCCAAGACTATCGCATCCCTAGATGACATCATGCTGACTTCACCGCTGGGATAATGCAAGGGTAGAGAGGGCGCGGACAGCAGGAAAAACACCAAGTCTGTGAAGAGTTGAGGCGGATAGCCTGCTGTCATTGCTGGACTGGAGGAGAGGAAAGCTTATTGGCGTTCTGCTGCGTGGGACGCGATGGGGGCGCTCAGGCTGCTCCCAAATTGGGTCGGTGGTCATATGTCTGCCCGGTCGCTTCTTTATTTAGAAGGAAGGTGTAAAAACAGGACCACTTGTCACCGGAGAGCAATGACAGGGCTCTTGTGGTCCTCCTTCTTGTGCTGCGCCGTTCAAGACCTCCTTTTTTTTTTCCTCCGCCAGCAGATCTACGTTTTTCATGCATAAACTGACATTTCAGCTGGGCCAGAGAGCCAGCGGGGAGCTCACCACCAATCAGTCGCACAGATCAAGGTTCGAGCCCTCAGTGTCTGCCAGCATCCGCCCCTCTGACCTTGAACAAGACACTGAGCGCCTCTGAACTCCACTGCGCGGCATGGGTGACGGAGGCCCACCGTTAAATCATGTCAGGTCTTTCTCTGCGCAGCCTAACCCGTGTTTTTTTTTCCCCCCACGGTGCATTGGTGAGAACTATGAAGAAAACTGAAGAGGCCTGTCATGAAATGGCACGCATTGTCAGCATGCCATTCCGTGCAACATGAAAGCCTATCGTCTTTTCCATGTAATAGATAATGCCACAAACAGCTTGTCCATGCGTCAGTGAGGCCAGCGCAGCTGCGCACCAGCAGCTCTCAGGCACACGTCAGTTCCCCAAGCCTTCCAAATGATGGCACCATTTCCAAGTTTATTTTAACCACTTGTGTAGCTCCTTCAAGAATTGGTGTCTTCGGGCCTGACTGCATAGATTTCTTTTCAGAACGCTTGAATAACCAGAGTGTGTTTCAACGCTGACCCATTATGTCAAATTTAAGGTTTAAATACCACAGCAATAACTCATTATTGGCTTCATGAAATCAATCAAGGGCATCATCTCATTGAAAATGCAGTTTTATTTTGTATAAAATCTATTTGGTAACTGCACATTTATACACTGATAGATGCACAATGAACATGACAAGTTTTTGTTACACCTGAATGATGAAGGTGAAATAAGTAACTGCACATCTGTGATAATAGAAAAAAGACGTTGCAGCAAAATAAAAAACAAAACATCTGGCCTTAAATTAGTCTGGCCATTGGCACTTTGTTTTAATGAAACAAGACATTTGGTTGAGGGGAAAAAGGGAGTGAAAAGAACTCCACTCATCCAGTTAACTATATCTGCAGTTAAGTCAAACATCATATTTGACCCCTTATTAAAAAGAAACAAGTGGTTACATAAGACCAAGATGAATCACTATTGACAAATGATAGGATTTCTTATCTGAACCATGAAAACAGAAAAGGAAACTCAAACCATCTTGATTGTGTAACAGGAGTAAGATAACACACTTCACTGCCTGAAACTTTTCTCGTCTGAAACAGTTCTGATGCGTGCTGGCAAGCAGACATCAGCAACTGCATTTGTGAGGTTACCAAAGCCAAAAGGAAGAATAAAGTGGGCAATATTAAAATAAATTACAACTTTGAGGACGCTTCTATACCATATCTATACAAATAATTTATCTTTTTCACAGAAACAGCCTTCACCCCTGCACCTATGAAAGATGCCAAAAGAGTCCAATAGTTTTAATACATGCTATTTTGTAATAAAAGCATTATAAATAAATACATATGTACAAAACTTGTTTGTAAAATGTACAGGCACTTGTAAAACAACCTTTTCTGATATTTCAGCTACTGCGAGACAATTTTTTTAATGCGTTTCAGGGTGAAAAGGACAAGTCGGTTGCTTGAGTGTTTTACACAGCAGTAATGTCAACATGACAAATTCTCTGCTCTTCCATGCTCAGCACAATACAGAGAGCAAGATCCTTCGGGACTATTTGTACCTACTAATCATAATTCATTACCTTTTGCGTAGGAGAAAACAAGCAGGACGCGCACAAAAAAAAAATTCTGGATAAGAACTCATTAGTGGTGATACAAGCACGGTGTGTTACATCTTTGTAACAATATAGTCTCATTCAGGCTAGGCTAGGTCAATACAGTGAAGAAAAAACTGCATTCACTTGAGTCATACCACTTGTTATTAACCTCACACTTACTCACGAGTTCCCACAATCTGTCCTCCATGCAATACATACAAGTGTGTGCACACATGCACACACCCTAACTGAGTATGGCCTGCATTGCCCACATTTGCATGATTTTTAGTAACCAAATGTTAACATATACTGCATAACTTTTCTTTGGGGGTGTTTCCTAAAACAGCTGCAATGAAGTCTATAAGACATCACCCTGCATGTTTACTGTTCACGTCTAGCATTGCGTAACATGCCCATCTGGATGTGCTAGATTGTCATTTTAAAAATTCATTTAAATGGGGCCATTTTATTAGTATGGGACCTTAAAATCAAGTACGAATGTGAGACCGCTTTCTTGCACAGAAGCAGCCCTCTAGACACAGCGTCTCTTGATTATCTACACAAAAAAATATTCGACCATTTGATGCAGTCTTCCAATTCAGGTAAGCAGCCTAATTTCTAAATCATCACAGTCAATAACCTCACCTCAGCAGGTTGCATAACAAATTCCCATAGGGATTATACAGTAACAAAGTGTACAAATATTTGCAGTAAACTGCACTAATAGATGGCACTAGACTGGGAGGGGAGGGACAGGGGTAAATTTAGGATAGCTCACTGACTGGTGACAAATTTAAGTTATGAAAAAAAACACCACCACCACCACTACCAACATGAAGTCACTTAATGCCGGAACACCTTCAATGGGCCTTGGCATTGCTTCCCCAAGTCTTTGGAACTTTACTGGAGAGATGAAACACTTGTACAAAATCCCTCATGGGTTTAAATAAGGATGAGATCTGGTGACTGAAGCAAACGATTCATATTTTCACAATTCAATGACCACCCCCCATGGGTGGGGGGTCCACTCCCATCAAGATTAAAATTTTTCATCACAGGACAAAGGTAATCTCTCAACTTTATACCGATCTGCAGTGAGTTGTAATTCTGAAAGAACAAGTGATCCACATCAGGCCCACATAATGCCCTCCAACAGCCCAACAGAATGAACTGATCTCCTTCACAGAAAAAGCTCTATTATAAACTGGTGGCATCAGATTTGAAAGATGATGACATTTAGTGGGTAAGGGAGGTCTAAGAGATAACAGAGTTGCATAACGGAGGGACTAAATGGAAAGACGTTTATTTTTTAATTTGTCTTGCAGGTCCCAAATTAATGAAATAACACATTTCTGAAGAAACCAATTTATCTTTTCTGCTATTTTCTCTGATTATTATTATTATTATTATTATTATTATTATTATTATTATTATTATTATTATTATTATTATTGAGCCCCCCACACTGAAAATTTAGAAAAGTTAGAGATTTTACCCTCATTTATTTTTAAATGTAATTAAGATGATGACCAGTACGGAAAATGCCTTAGTAATGCTGAAAATGAGTATTCATGAGCAAATATCAAAGCAGACTAAATTGTATAAAACTGTGAAAAAGACACAAAAGCTTTGTAGGTGTATGTGAGGTTGATGGGTTATACAGTAAATCTGTTTGATGGTACCTGAGGAAAAAGATGGACAGAAATGATTTCACAACAGTTTTAAAGAGACATATCTAATGAATTAGGTTTCAGTACACAGTGTACCTCACCTGACCTGAGCAGGTGTCAACTCTTCAGGTAGCAATTCCTGCTGTAACATGGCAACTGAAAACCACTGGCAGAAAGCATGGCTTGTGACTTTTTCTCTAAGCCACTTTCATGTAGCATGCCACATGCTGACAGATTTACTACCTTAATGCAGAGCTTTCATAAAAGCAAACAGATGGTACTATCAAAAGGCATTCTGGGAACAGTAGTGTACAGAGTTCCACTCATGGAACCTG
>VUQH01045418.1:20170-32204 GCA_015106775.1 Etroplus canarensis | reverse complement strand
ATGCAAGTGTACACATAAACAGACCCTGCCCACATACAAACAAACAAAACAAAAACAGAACCTCCCCCAGCCACATAAAAACAGACAAAAACAAAAACTGTACTGAAACCCATGAAAGGCGCCGATGTCAATAAACAGCTTAAGGACGCTGTTGAATCCCCGGCGAGCACGAACCGTTTCTGCTGATAAATCTTGTACGAAAGCTAGCTTAACCCCATCATGGAGGATGTCTCGATGCCTTGATTCCCGGTAAACAAACTCCTTCTCATGAGCTTTCACGAAGCGGATGATGATTGCTCTGTTCTTGTCGGGCTTGGCAGATGCTGGTACGCGGTGCACCAGCTCCAGGGTGGGCGCTTTCTCAGGGTTTAATCCCAGCCATTGTGGCAGCTTGCCGTTAATGAAATCAAAGAGTGGCTGTTGGCCCTCGGCTCCTTCACGAATGCCAAACAAGCGGAGGTTATTTCTTCTGCTCCTGTTTTCAACTTCATTGAGCTTGGATTCCAGATAGGCAATTCTTTTGGTAGCCGGGTTAAGTGCGTTAAGTGCGTCTTCTGTGTCACTTATACGGCGCTCAGCCTCGTCTATATGTGTTGCAGTATCTCGTTTTATTTCGATTACCTTGTCCTCCAGTGCAGATGTCCGCTTCGCTACATCAGTTAGACGAGCATTCATGGTGTCCAGTTTTTCTCCAAACTCTGCACGGAGTGTCTTCATCTCTTTTCCAAACTCTGCCCGGAGTGACTTAATCTCTTCCCGGACTGTTCCAGAGTCAGTCCGGAGTGACTTAATCTCTTCCCGGACTGTTCCAGAGTCAGTCCGGAGTGACTTAATCTCTTCTTGGACTCCCTCCAATCCCGCTCCAAATTTTGTCAGGAGCGACTTCACCACATTCAGAGCGTCCGCTTCACCAGCCTTGCTGTCGGCGCCAGCCTCTCCGCTAACATTAGCGTTAAACCTCTCAAAGTTGTTTCACTGGCACCTCTGAGTTTCCGAGTAGCCATGTCTGTTTGGTTGCAGGGAGTTTTAGCCTACTAACACGGGGGTTTAACTTTAAGAGTTAGTGCCACTTGTTCGGGAGTTTTAATTAAATTGTGCACGGTCGTACAGAGCTCCCACACTATCGCACTTAACACTCCTAGCATGGAGTTTGTTAAACCATTCTGCCCCAAATTACTCTCGTAGCATGGCGATTGCTATATCATTCTGCTTCATATTACTTTCAAAACAACAACTTCTTGTTGTTATGTCATGCCTCCCTGCCTGCCTGGGAATCAGCTCTCTCTCTCTCTCTCTCTCTCTCTCTCTCTCCCTTGCTCTTGCTGTCTCTTTCTCTGGGGGTCTGGTGGGGTCATTAACCTTGTCATTAGTTTCAGGTGCTCGACAACGAGGGCAGAGTCAGAGCTGCACACCCAGCCTCCATCGACAACGGATCTGCTCTTAAGCCCTGCAGACTCCGTGAGACTCCGCCAGAGTATAGCTACAGCTATGCGTAGTAAGCCAGGCCATTCTCAGTCTCGGTTAAGCTTATTGTTGCCTCTTGCCTTGAATCCCGCTCTGCCTGACCTTCTGCTTTCCATCCTCAGGACTCTTCCAGCACCTGGACTCTGCCACTCTGCCCAGCCCACTCTCAGCCCCTCTCTTGGACTCACTCACCTCTGGACCTGGATCACACCCCCTCACCTTGCACATTCCCTATCACTAACAGCACTGTAAATAAACTTAAAGACTATGTGTATTCCCGGGTCTGAAAACCTGACATGTTGTCATCATCGCCGCCTGGGAGAGCCGGCTCCCATCGTTCACTTTTAAAGATCCAGTTCTGAGATCAAACGAGATCGGGCGTGTTCAGGGTGGTATGGCTGTAAGGGAAAAAAAAAAAATCCAGTTCTTTGTATCGGTTTGTTCACGACCACACATCACTAGTGGCCACATGGAGCCACTGAAAATCTTGTGGTGGCACATCAAAACCAAAAGCCATGACTCAGTTCCAGATATTCTGTTATGCTGTTGTCATAGGCCTATGTTAAATACAAATTATTAAACGTAAAATATGACATAGAAAAAGATAAGTTAGGTAACAACGTTTAGAGTGATCCAGTGTTGGAACCACTGAGTGGCCGAGTCTTGGAGGGGGGTGGCCTCTGCTACCCCGTCACCCAGCGATGATGCGTCTGTCAGGATTATCATGTTGAAGAGAGGAGAGGACCCAAAGTGCAGGACTTCTAGAGGCAGGTTTGAACTTAAAGTGAGCTTTATTAAAAGCTGATAGAGTCCTAAGGGCTAAACAGGAACAAAACACTAAACTAGACTTGACTTAGATAACATGGCATGGAACAAAGAGCTGAGCAGCAAACTAACAGGCATGGCAGAGACATACAGGGAAGACTAACGACTTGACAAGAGACAGGAGGCAGTCAGGGGTACAAATGCACACAGACTTGACAAGCAAAGCAGAGACAGGAGGGAGAGGAGCACACGTGATAACAATCAAAGGCAGGAAGTAAAACAGAGCACAATGCACAAGACCACACAGATTACAAAGTAAAACAGAAATAGAAAACCTTACAGTGAACATGACACAGGACTAAACTTGATAAAGTACAGGAACACAGAAGGAAGACATCTGGGGAACTAAATAACACAGAAAAGGCACTCAAGAAACATAACCACAACCAAGGGAAGTCTCAATAGAGTTACTAATATGACAGAAGTGCAAAAATGGAAATAAGACAAGGCAGGGCTCAGATAGAACATAGAAATACACAAGGAAGCAAATACAGACGATAACTGAGAATACAAAGCCCTCAAACGCACCAAAACCACCAACAGAAAACACAGACCATGACAGCATCTGCTCCACCCCATGTTTAAAATATAAATTAGGAAGGTTTGAGTATGTTTTAACTGAACTAACTTTTTTAAATTTTTTTAACAAATGTTGAAGTAAGTGATCTGTTTATTTTATAACTTCAGGTTGGTTCAACAACCTACATATTAGGTTGTTGAACTGAAGACATGCATCTTTCCAAGATGTCTTTGGCTTTTAAACAATTTTGGCTTGAATTTCTGCATGTCAAGATTCAGCAGTGAAGACTGTCATTTACTGCTCATAGAGAGCTGTGCAGAGTGGCAGATGCCCTTTTAATTCCCCATAGACAGATTGAACTGCACTCCTCTAATTTGCTCCAAGGCTCATAAGCCACCTTCTTAGAAGTGGATGTGGATGAATTTTGAAACATCTTACAATGGAGCCTGGCCTGAGTAATCAGTTTGGCCACAAATTAGAGACAGGATACATATATTATCCTTCCCTGTACTGTCATTATCTGGGCAAGCAAGAAAGGCTCTCTTTTGTCACTCTCATAAACCGTCAGGTCAACTGAATCATTTGCAAACTGGGTACTAAGGAGAGTACAGAACTGCTCAGCCAACAACGGACTTAAATGTGTCTACAGAGATGCGCCCAGCTGCAAAATCTACCTTTCCCTGTATGAATTTTATCCATGAAAAATATTGTATATTATAGGCAGGCTGCATAGACCTTAGAGGTCAGGTTCTGTCTCTGAGTTGCACAGGCCTCCTGTTTTTCACAACTCCTGTTGCTTCAGGCTCTGCCTAAACACCTCCTGTGCTTATATGGAGATGAAGACATTTTGGAACTTTATAGTAAGTGTCCCCACAGTATAGTGGTCCTGAAGCATACTGTAGGTAAAACTAGACAGCTCTATCTCAGAACTGCAGGTTTGTACTAGTCATACTGAAGGTGAGAATGTTCACTGCTTTCACATTTTGTAACGCTGTAAGAAACAAATATTTGTTTTCAAATTCTCTGGTTTCCCCCTACTACCTCTATAAGAATATGGAGTCTCAATGTATTTTGCTGATTATGAAAAAGATTAGCACGTTACGTTTGGATGTATCAGTAATCATAGTAATGGCAGCCTTCTCATACATAATTATACCCTCATTAAAGCTGTGAAATCCTTTTGCTTTGCTCAGAGTGGTGTGTTATGCATAGGTCATTGTATTGCATTATATTTTTAAGAATATTTAATAAAATACTCCTTACTAAGTCTATGTCTGAGAGGCTATTAGCCAGATTAACTTGGCCAAATTCATACATTATAAGGCCCATTTTATCCACAATGGTTGAGGGCTAGTCATTTTTGGCTTTTTAATGGTTAATAATAAGCATATTTATGTTCTTACTGAGCCAACTGAATACTGTAACTACTTTGTGTGGTAGTATAGTGGTGGATTCAGTAGAGGACAAAGCCTTTAAAGGAATTATTGTTTGGTGTTGCAGGATTCTGCGCTAAGTATGGCATAAATCATCACAAGTTAATCACATTAAGGTGATTATTATATTATTATGGGGATCTATGCAAGTGAGTGCTGTATTTAAAGCCAGACTGAATCACTAACAGCTCAGCAGTCGTTCACTTCAGACCACTGATGTCTTTGGCTAATGTTGATTTAAGCAGTCACTGCTGTCAGCACCAAGTCTGAGATAGCCCATTTGTTTTAAACTGAGCCCAGCTAGACCAATTCACCATCACTAAGTTAATAATCACAGATGGATGTAGTTCATATTGCATGAAACACATTTGAACTTGATGTCATCATTCGATTGCAAGTGTTAACAATACAAATGTGATGTGTTTTCGCTTTTTGATGAGAAGGAATAAACAAAAAGCTGCAGGGCTGCTTAAGGGATAATACACCAATTTAATAACCTCAGGGTAATTGCTTTGTTCTATATTCAGTCAAGTTCATAACTTAGTGTTGTCGTGTCCATCTATGCAAGTGTAAAGCAAAAGTCACAGAGGTGCACTCATAGGTATTTTAGGACTGCAAAAGTGGTAGGCTCCATCAGAAAGCTCAGGCTGAAGGTTTTTGTTTATGCCATGAAAATGAATTATACTAGAGATACTGTTAAGAAGGAGAAAAATACTGGAATTTACCAGAACTCAATACTAAAGATGCATTACACACTTTATGAGGTATTTTTTGCAATCAATACCAACAAAAGGATATTACATTTTTAGGGTTATGTGTGGATCTGTTTTTGTCTGTTATAATACAAAACATAACTTATTAGCAAAATGTACAGCAAAGGTTCGGTAATTAGTGCTTGCAGGCACCATTGTAGGTACACTAGTTGCAGTTCCAATTCCAAGACCTCAGTTTGAAAGCTGTATGTGCAATCTGTTTGTGTAAGCATTTTAATATTCCTTTGAAATCACAACTGAGACATATGATTTGTTGATGTTCTTGTGCTTTGTACATTTTTTGTCATTGTCCCAACTGCTATGCAAACATTACATATGTTTCTCTGTGTGCAGCTGATGAAGAATAATCTTCTTTTTCAGACTCCAAAACTTGTCAGAGGAATTGTTTTTGGAATTTTATCAAGAACAGCAATAGTTTGGTGTGTTTTATGCCAGAAAGGTGCATAAGTGGTACTATAGTGTGGTTACACTAGTGTTTTTGGAATGCTAAAATAATTAGAAGGCTGTAAATGCTTCAAATCATAGATTGCTTTCAGTCTGTAAGTTGGTAAATAGTAAAATAACTTCAGAATGTTATCAGCTTTGCAAAATCAGGCTGTGCATTCCAGTTTAGCTTCAATCAGGGCTGAGTTTGCAGAGGGCTTCTGCTGTAAATGAAAAATTGTAGATGGAGCAGAAATTGGTCAAGCAGCCACATATGGTAAGGGAGAGTGTGAGGCTTGTTGTGCTTATGCTCAACCAGCAGGATGCACTGCAGCCACATCACGCACCAACTTTAATGTCAGGAAAACCATCAAGCTGAGCAGCACCAGTGAGTCTGAAATGAATATTTATATATGTGGGAAAATGAATACCATTTTTCACATAAATGAATATCTGCACTCAAATTAGAGGTTGGAGAAATGGCTGAGATTATCTTGTTGCTTAATACTTAATTGAAGCCAGCTTCTAATTAGCTTGGCTATTATCATCCAACTTAGGAACAATTCCAGATTTCTTAAACTTTTCAGCATTGTGAGAATTGGCCCCTAGAAATAAATTTAAAGCTACTGCATTATGAACAACTCTAATCTGTGTCCTCTTGTCACAGCCTCACCCACTGTGACCTCTTTTTAATTCTCATCCTGCTCAACATTAATTTAGCTAAGAGCAAAATCTCTGAATTAATACTTCTTCATTCTTTTTTCTAACTGTGTCACCTTCATTACATGCTACATAAATGCTGGGTGTCTAACCTTTCACAAGCCAAATGGAAGTTCACTGTGCTATAGCTGCAGCAAATTTTCTTCACTTTAATTCTAAACACTGTGCTGGCTAAGACAAATGACACACACACACAGAATGGAGATGTGCTCTGAGCATTGAGGCTCTGAATGGACTCCCCATGGTTTTTGTAAGAGTGTAATTCCTTTGGTTGTGTCTGCACTGCAGGCTTGTGGCAGTTCTGATTGTGGCCATACTGCGTCGCTGCCAGTGTGAATGAATTGTTCCAAAGTGATGTCCTGCACAAAGAGCTTACCTGGGAACAAAGCCCGATAGATTTCATACCACTGTTACAGTGCCAGAAATTCTGCTTCTGGAACACTGGCACATGGACACCCCCAAGGTGTTTTTTAGCATGTCTGACATCCATATGCACATGAAAGGCACTGGTGGTGTTGATAACGTCTATCCTGTGGGTGATCAACACTCACCCATTGCCCCCTAGCGTTCTATATACAGTATATTCTAAATACCTGTCAACCATCAGTTTGCATTCTGTCACCCCCTTCTCCCTCTTTTTCCACATCCCTTTGAATTATTGAGCTCTTTCTTTCAAGGGGACCAGTTCCCCTCCTCAGATGTGTAGGCCATCAAGTTTGCTTCACCGCTCCTTCACCCGAGGCTGCTGCCGCCCCCATGTTGCCTCATGACATTGAGGAAATCACTCACATGTCCCTCACTTACTTTTCACTCACTCCACCACTTGCTCCCTCTCAATCTTTTTACAAGCTCCCACCCCTGTAACCCCATCTTTAAATCTTTCCCTCTTGCTTTCAGAAACTCTATTTCTTTTTCTGCAGTGTTCCTACTTCTATTTCCTTCAATCCACCCTCTCTTCCCCCATTTCCTCTCTTTTTTCCTTGCTCTGTTTTTCTGTAATGTCACGGCCCACTGCTGGGTGTCACTGAATTGATGGAGGGAAAAAATGGAGAAGTGAGGCAAGGGAGGGGTTTGACAGCAGTATGTGCATGCATGGACATCTTAGTATGTAAGATGGGGTGTGAGAGAGAGAGAGAGAGAGAGAGAGAGAGACATATAGAGAGGCAGAGCTATGTACATTGTGCTTGGGGGTGTGTCTTGTGGAAAATGTTCAATTCTGGGGAAAACACGTTTGGCAGTTAGTGCCACACCGTTTGCAATAAAGCCATACAGCCTGGTGCTAGTGTCTCTTCTAATGGTATTCCATTACACTCTCCCGAAGGACCTCTTTTTGTATACACACACACAAACTCATGTCGTAAGCCTCCACTGTCCTATTATGCAATTCTACACCACCTGAAGCCAAGTGCATTGTCTGGTACTAATGTACACACATGAAAAACCATTGCATACCGATTAAACTGTAATACTGCGTGACATGTTTACCTTGCAGACAACTGCCACATCACTGCCTCTATCTGACTTTGGAAGAAGAGCAGAGCTCTCTTTATAGCTTGGCTGTGTTGTTGCAGGTTCATTTTGAGCCACAGGAACCAATGAAGCAAACCTTTTAAAGATCCAGTTTAAAACCAATGGTAGCAACACATGATCTAAAACCTAATCAGGGACACATTTCAGCTTTGTACAATTGCAGCATTGTAAGAGTCAATAAGACCTTACTGTTTAATACAAAGATTTTCATGTGTCATCTCTCTTTATCACTCAGGTCAGTCAATAGAATTGATTCAATCAGCAGCACAGCACAAAACACCAACTAAAAAAAGGAAATCACCCATTCACTGGCAAACATAATTCACACTGACGATAGCAAACATCTCACAGCTCCATGTCACACAAACATGCATGCTCACACAATTACTAAACAAGGACTTGGGGGTTGGGGTTTGAAGGTGTTTATGCTCAAAGGATTTGGACCGTGAATTGGGTGTGAATTCTGTTTGAGGCAAAGACAGATGTGTGCTCAGCCACCAAGACAGTAAATTTAGTGGGAAGTGCTTTTGGAAAGCCCCCCACAGCTATTCAAACAGATTAACGGCAACAAACATCCAAACAAAGCACTATAAAACACTGACAGTGGATGGTCGCCAACTGACCGATGGCAACAATTGATTAATGTTTTATAGGATGTGTTGTATAGACGGTTGGGAGATTCGCCAGAGAAAAAGAAGACTAGTACTTTTGTGTGTGTTTCTGTGTGTAGGATTAGGGTTGAGAAATGTCTTTGGCATGAGTGGGTGGTAAAATGCCCCAACTCCTGTGATATGTGATGATCTGAAGAGGAAGTGGGAAGTGGCTGATCCGGTCCATGTTATTAGTCGAGCTCTGTTAGACCATGTAATAGCCTCATAGCGCAACAGGGAGTCACTGTTCCAAGAGTCAACTCTGCCCAGTATGACATCCTGATATGGAAGGTTACAGTACTACAGCAAAACTCACTGAATGGCTGTGTACAGGTGTATGTGTTTAGTGTGTGTGTGTGTGTGTCTAGCTCCTCAGAGTGTTTGCATAATTGCTGATTCTGCTCTTCCAAACCCTTCAGCTCTGCATTTTTTCACAGACTTTCCCTCCTCTACTGTGCCCTCATCTTGTCTCCTCTCTTCATCGATACACAGCTTGCCTTCTCGCCCTTTGCCTCAATTCGTCACACATACCTTTTCATTACCCCTTTCTGCCCCTTCGTACCATGCCAAAAAAATAGAAAAAGTCCCTCTACTACTCCCTCCCATGGCAGGGAGTTAAAAACAGTAAGAAGTAGAGGTAATCAAGCAGTGTGAACAAATGTATGGATGGACTTTGTGACTGGAAGCAGGTGATAAAACAGAGGCAGGCATCATTTAAGAGCCAGTGCGACACAAGTGTTTAGGATTAAAAAAACTATTGAGAAGTGATGCAGAGCCTGACAAAGGGTGACAAAGTCATACAGTTCTACAAAATAGCTATAACTATAATAAGAAAAATAGTTCTTTATTAGTGATTACCTTGTGAGCATGTTGTGTGATGAGCCACTCCAGGTCTGACTCGGTGCTCAGGAGAATGTTGATCTTATTTCTCTCACCTGTTTTCTGTACTTCAGATAACAAGAAGTTGCCAAGTAGCAGAGAAGTGTTATCACTATTAGAAGATTATACTAGGAAACATCTACCTGCAGATCTCAAAAAGGAGCAGTGTGTAGTTTGATCACAGACACTTTAAACTTTATACATTGCTGGTTTTTAAACTTTTTCAATTCCTACCCTACAGAAAGAAAATGTGAATGAGTCTATTGCTTGTGCGCAAAGAAGCTTAGATACAGATCATAGCATAAGCACACACACATGCACACATGCTCTCACTCCAAAGTGTGCTCATGCAACCATACAGCATATTTAGCTAAGTAATAAAACAGCATTGTTTAAAGAGAGAAAATACAGCAAATGAATCAATATACAGCCCTCATGCCAGGGCATTTTATGTGGCATCTGTTTTTCATTCCTTTGCTGGGCACAAAGAGTTGGCTGGCTGCCGCACTATTGTAGCCAATCTCTCTCAGCCAGTGTTGAGGTATGCAATCTGCATTAGGCTTCATCTCATTCAAGCTCACAGCGGCCTGGCTCAACACACACTTGTCTTTTGCCTGGACTAATGGATGCCTGGATGCCTGGATGTATATCTATCAGAACACCATAGAACAAAAACAAGAGCAACTGTTGAGCTTTACAAGAGAGCAGTAATGCATTTTACAGGGAGCTGGTGCATCCTCGATACTATATATCCTCTGATGTTCTGATCCATAGCCCTTATTCTTTTCCCATGTTTCTTTGCTTGCTCGCATTCCTCTCTTAGACTTTTCCTGAAATTGTCTCCCATCTCTCTTTCTGTCTCTGTTTGCTTCATTCTTAGCTATTGTTGTACTACTGGGATCTCATTAAGCTGCTAACTTCAAATAAATAAAGCAAACAGCAGAGACAAAATGGGAGGGAAATATATATATTATAAAAAAACTAACTTGTAGTGAGTTTTCATTTTCCCTGTTTTGACACCTTTCTGAGACTCTTCTGTGTCTTCCTTTTCTTTGTCTCTTTGACTGTCTCTGTCAATTCAATTAATTTCAAACAGGCTTTATTGGCTTGGCTGAGGCTGTGATAGTGCAAAGCTTTAGAAAAAAGAAAAAAAAAAAATATTATATGTACCTCTCCATGTCTTCTTAACTTCCCAGCCTTTGTGTATCCTAATTTTTGTCCTTGCCAGCAGAAAACAAAGCTATCTCGGTTGTCTCCTAACAGATATATTCCAGTTGCCTTTCCTATCGGAGATGGAAAAGATGCCTATATAAAATGGATATAAATATAGATGAATGGATTGGAGGCTCTGGTGTTTACATCTCTCCTTGTTTCTCTCTCTCACTCTCTTTCCCCCACTTCTCCAAATGGCTCTTCTTCTTTTCTGTGTTCATACACAGTAGCAGGTGTTTTACCATCTTCTTTGGGCAGTTGTCCCAGCTCATCATTTGCCGCTGGATTCTTTGCTGATCCAGGGGTCCCTTTCAAGCACATGTAGAAGCTTAAAATAGGGAGTCTTTACTTGCTGTTTCAAGGGACAGGTTTGTTTTACATAGATGAACTAGGATTGGACAAGGCAAGAGCAGAAGTGTGGGTCATAGAAATGAGATAAGCATCCTGGGAAAATCTCTTATTATTCAAATCGATCACCCCTTAGAGGATGAGCACCACCAAATATCTGCCAGTTGAGTACCTTGTGCCTTGTGCTCCTAGGACTTCCACTGAGATCAAGAAGCTGCTGATGTCGATTGAGAAAAGGAAGGAGGAGAGAGAAAGGCGAAACAAAGCGATGGGAGAAAGCAAAGGAGAAAAAATAGAAGGATAAAAGAAATCTTGATTTTGTCTGAGAGAGTATTGATTTTTTCCTCTGGGTTGGCCATGTGCGCACAGCCTGTTATTAGTTTAGAAACAAAAAATGGAATTGTGTATTTGTGTGTGTGTGTGTGTGTGTGTGTGTGTGTGTATATGCTTGCTGCCTGGCTGTACTGTTTGCATATATGAGAGTTCATGTTGCCTGCGTGGCAGCACTTTTGTATGAAGTGTGTGGGTTTGTGCATTGAGTGTTTGTGTGTTTAGACCTGGCGTTTGGACTGGTGCATGGGCCCGTGTGCTTTGTAGCCTCTGGCTGGTTGGAGATGTTGGGATTAGAGAGAGATTAGAGCAGTGATTACACAATGTCTTCGCTCTAATGATCCCAACTGTTTGTTCATCTTATCAGCTGCACTGCACTGGATTCCACGACTGCCGCTGATAGGAGATAACACTCGGATTACTCCCATACCTCCAGTCACCCAACTCTAACCACCACCATGGTGAGAAAGACCCCAGCTGAAGGGGCAGACAAACCCAAAGAGAGCAAGTGATGGACATTCACTGTAGGAAATTCATAGTCACGCTAGGTGACTCACAGGGCTGACCTCTCAAGTTCACAAAAGCATTAGCCAAAGTGCTCATTGTTCACTGAGACAATACACTGACCCCTCTGGAGAGGCAGTATGCAGTGCAATGTACTCGCACAGCCACAGCATATTACGGAAGGAGCAGTGGGTGGAAGCAGTGATAAGGTGTCCAATGTACTCAAGTATACAATGCAGTGTGAGTGTACATTTTCGGGCTGTTGGGGAGAAGTATGAGGTTATTAGTGTGTGTGTGTGTGTGTGTGTGTGTGTGTGTGTGTGTGTGTGTGTGTGTGTGTGTGTGTGTGTGTGGGGGAGTGTGTGTGTGTGTGTGTTTGTGTGTGTGTGTGTGTGTGTGTGAGAGAGAGTGTGATCTTGTCTC
>VUQH01045418.1:8722-20150 GCA_015106775.1 Etroplus canarensis | reverse complement strand
CAGCTACAAGATTTTGACAAGGGTGTTTGTCAAAGTGTGATTGTGTGTGTGTGTGTGTGTGTGTGTGTGTGTGTGTGTGTGTGTGTGTGTGTGTGTGTGTGTGTGTGGGTGAGTGTGTGTGTGTGTGTCAAAAAGGAAAATATTGTACATGGTTTCAGTTGATGTGGTGGCCTATGAAAAAAAGGAGAGCATGCGATGACAGGGATGTTTTTTAAATAAAGTAAAAATTCACAGATTTTTGTGCCTAAGTGTGTTTGACTGTGTGCATGAGAGAAGACAGTATATGTGTGTTTCAGCATGTGTGTGTGTGCACCTTTCTTCATGCCTGCATGGCACTCTGATCTCCCCATTACAAGGTCGATTAAGCCACTAATCCCCAAAATACACGCGTCCAACAGCACGACACTGGAAAAAAGTCTCTACCAAGGAAAAAATGGCTGAATCTTCCTTTCCTGTTGCTTGGAGCTTAAGCCACACACCAGTGCTGCCTGCTACAGCGCAAGAGCACGGAAATGTGTTTTACCTCCATAACCACACAGGCAGGGGATTAACAGACACCCTAAACCCTGGAAAAGCAGCTACTTTAACACTCCTATGGCTTCAGAAGAAAAAAAAAAAAGAATACATAGCTATGGTGACACAGCAGGACTTTGAGCGCTCCTTAGTAAGATTCACAGGATAACTGATTTTCAGAAGTCTTTGATTACAGGTGGAGTTCACTCTAACAAGTCCTCCAACTAAGGCCGAGACAACTGTTGCCACTACACCTGAGAAGTTGTTTTTAATACTGCTTTAAAGTCACCTTGGAGTCTGCCTACAGGATGAATGTGTAGTTGTTTTGTTGTCATCTAGTGTCTTCACAGAAACGTCTGTGCAGTGACAACAAATTGGAAGGCACACAGGCATTCACGTGGAGTTTCAGGTCCTTCCTCTGATGATGAAATTTACATCACCTGGTCGCAAGCATACATTAGCACAATTGTGAAGGTGGAAACTATAGCACTGGTGTAGGTAATCACTTGGGTTATTTGTTCCTACCCATACAAAAGTTCTTGAAACAACTTAGCATTTCCATTTAAAAAGATTATCACACTTTAGGAGGTTCGAGAGATGGAAGTCTAACAAACACAGCTAAATTGCAGTTGAGACCACTATTAAGTTTTGCTTTTATTTGTTGCTTACTTTTGTTTTCACTAGTGGTTTAGTTAGGTTGAGGTAATATTGCTATTTTGCTGAGTTATGGCACTGCGTGGTTAGGGTTAGACCCAAAAAATTCCAACTGCTTAACAGTCCTGAATTTTCTTTGTGGTGTTTTGCATTTCATGACGCGCCAAATGTTTTCAGTTGGTGAAAAGTCTGGACTGCAGGCAGGCCAGTCCAGGCCTGGACTTTTCTACTATGAACACATGCTGTTGTAATAGCTGCAGTATGTGATTTATCATTGTCTTGCTGAAACATGCAAGCCCTTCCCTGAAAAGGATGTTGTCTGGAGGGAAGCACATGTTGTTCTAAAACCTGCATGCACCTTTCAGAATTAATGGTGCCTTTCTAGATGTGCACATTGCCAGTACCATAGCATACTATCAGGATCAGAATACTTTATTCATACCAGGGGGAAATTGCATTTTGTTACAGACATCCAGTTATATATTAATAAATATAAATCTGAAAGGCATACAATATATAAATAAGTATGTATGAAGTGCAATATGTAACATAAATAACTCCAAAGTTAAACACTATATACAATATGTACAAGATATGATGATAGAAAGGAACTAGTTAAGGTGTCACATGGAGGAATTAAAACGTTCAGTGGCCCCAGGTAGGAATGATTTCCTGTGGCAATCTGTGGTGCAATGTGGTGGAATGAGTTTGCTGCTAAACATGCTCCTGTGTCTGTCCAGTATGTCATGGAGAGGGGGCAGAGGATTGTCCAGTATAGTTCTTAACTCGGACAGCATCCTCCTTTTTGACACCACTGTCAGAGAGTCAAGCTCTACACACAAGATGTTACTGACCTTGTAGATCAGTTTGTTGAGTTTCTCGAGGTCCGCTTCTTGCAGTCTGCTGCCCCAGCACACTACGGCATAGAGGATGGCACTGACTATCACAGACTTGTAAAGCATTCTGAGCATTGTTCGACAGAGGAATTTGGAGGTCCTAAGTTATCTCAGAAAATAGAGATGGCTCTGGCCCTTCTCTTAGATGGCTTCTGTGTGTTTAATGAAGTCCAATTAATTGTCAGTGTGAACACTGATGTGTTTGTAGTCCTCCACTATCCCCATACAGACCCCATGGATGGAAGCAGGAGTCACTTTAGTTATGTCCTTCTCATGTTCACAACCAGTTTTTTTGGAGTCAGTTGTTTTCTGATGACTCTGCAGTAGTGGGGTGCATCAGAGAGGGTAATTAGGAAGAGTACAGAGCTGTAGTGGGTAACTTCATCTGCAGCTTAAAGTGACAAAGACTAAAGAACTGGTTGTTGATATAAGAAGGACCAAAACACCAGTGACCCCTGTTTCCATTCATGTGGTCTGTATGGAGCTAGTGGAGGACTGCAAATATCTTGGTATTCACATTGACAATAAACTCAACTTCATTAAACACACAGAAGCCATCTACAAGAAGTGCCAAAGCCACTTAGATCCTTCAATATCTGCAACATGACACTCAGGATGTTTATGAGTCTGTAGTAACCAGTGCTATCCTCTGTGCTGTGGTGTGGAGACTTAACAAAGTGATCAGCAAGACTAGAGCTTGATTCTTTGACAGCAGTGTTTAAGAGGAGGATGCTGTTCAAGTTAAGGACAATACTGGCCAATCCTTTGCACTCTCTCCATGACATGCTGGACAGACACAGGAGCACATTCAGCAGGGAATTTATTCCACCAGTATTTTTCCTGAAATAGTAAAATGTCTCACTTTCAACACTTGATATGTTTTCTGTGTTCTTTTGCTAATGAAATATTGGTTTATTAGATTTACAAATCCTTGCATTATGTTTTTATTTATATTTTACACAGTATCTCAGCCTTTTTTAGGAATTGAGGTTGTAGTTACACTGAACCTGTGTGGGTTAGAATCAGAATCAGAATACTTTATTAATCCCAGGGGGAAAATTGTATTTTGTTACAAATGCTCAGTTATATATAAATAAATATACATTTAAAAGGCAGAAAATGAAGAATTCAATAAATAAACTCATATGTATAAAATACAATATGTAACATAAATAACTCTAAAGTTAATAAGTCTTAACTGATGAATAGGTAATAAGCAAAGCCTCAGTATAGAAAGTACAGCATATTCAGTTGGAATGTCTTTTCTCATTGTACTAAAAGGCACATACTTAGCAACAAATACCGAGATCGTAATTACAGTATGACAAACTTCTTTTCTTAGTTGTAGGATATAACCATACAGAAAAAGCTATATACTATACATGCTATATAATAAATCATAAAGAATCAATAACCTACAAATATGCTTGCCATTAAACAACTGGTTGGGGAATATATGTACATTTAGTGTAAAGTGTTACCAAATTTTCTAATGTCTTTTTTCCCAACATAGGCCAGCTCACATGTCTTTAATATGATCTTTTTTCTCATGACTACATGCTGAAAAATAGTAATTACTGGGACTCTTTTGTATCCCTGTTGTCCTGGCCTGTTCGCTGGATGGGATGTAGAGGAATCTGCATAACGTTTAATTAGAGTGCTGGTGCTCAGAGCAGAGGCTCCATCAGGGAAATGAAGCTGAGCAGAGGACCAGGGGCCCTCAGAGCCACCCTGATTCCACAATCTACCGCCTAATTTGGCATTATTCACTTGGTGCTATGCTTTAGCCCTCAAGTCCAGGGTGGCCCAACATTTATACTGCTCCAGTCATCCTCTTAAATTTGACTCTGCATAGTGAAATGGGCTTCTTTGTTCTGGAGGAACAGTATCATGTAAAAATGATTTAGATTTATTGATTTTGGTTGGGACATGCAAAGGGGCTAGGTTAACTGGCAATTCTAAATTGACCATGGGTATGAATGTGAGCATGAATGGTTGCCTGTCTCTCTGTGTTGACTCTGAGACAGACTGGCAACCCTGCCCTTCACCCTATGACAGCTGGGATAGGCTCAAGTGCCCCCATGACCCTGAATTGGATAAGGAGAAAAAGATGAATGAATGAATTAATTAATTATTGAATTAATTAATGAACGAGTTTGGTCATTTTAGTTGTTTACAAAAATTGTCATAACCAGGTTATTTACATTATTCTTTTGGAATGTATACTGTACTTTTTTATTATTAAAATGATCTAGTGAACTAATTGTCATGTGTGGATATAATTTCTGCAGTTTCATTTCCACAAGGAAGATGTTCCTGTAAGAATTTCTGCTTCAGCGTATTATAGTTTATTTCTATCCCAAACTGGGTTGCTGCACATACTAAAGTGTGGAATTTATAGTCTACATGCTCTGGACTTGACAAGTGTTTTATTTATTGCCAGGAGTGTTGTTCATAAAGAGTCAGTCTTTGCTGCAAAATGTTTTCATGATGAATGCCAGCTTGCTAACCTGAATGACCTCAAACATTTGTTTACCAAACAGCAGTTAGTATGAAACTAGAGGACCAACTCTGAATAAAAATATAAATGCAGAAAAAATATTTCTAGGGTGAGTTATTTTATTAAAATTCCTCATAATGAACCCACTAAGATAAATGGTTTGTAATGTTATGATTTTATATTTTACAGCTAGTCTGTGCTCAGAAGGTGGAGTCTAGGCATGAGTAGTTCTGAGCTAAAAGACTAAAGGCTGGTTTTGCATCACATGTTCTTGATATCTGCTTTTACCTGGCCCAACAAAATCCAAAGTATTAAGCACAACTATCAACACATACACAATTTCTAGGCTTCATTTTCTGACAGTAACACTGACATCTTCTGTATTATTTGTTCATATATTTCAATAAATGTAATAATTAATAACAGTTAACATCCCTGACTAAACTAAAATGAATCTCAAACTTAACTGCTATGCTAATAGGTTTTCTGTTTTTGGTCCATTATATGCCTCCTTGTTGTTGGACCCCAAATAAAGATTCACATTATTATAGGTGGTAACATCTTCCATTATGGCAGTGATGGTCAGAGTAATTTACTGTTAAATCACTTGACCTCTGCAGTGTGTCTCACATACTGTGGGCTAATTTTTGTGCCTTCCTGTGGTGTCTGCTGCTGTCCTATCACAGCTGGTGGTCTCATAGCTTGCCTGTGAGGTATAGATCTCTTCTGCTCTCCAAGGATCCAGTTAACATGGCTGACCTCTACTTCTGCAGGTTGTGCGCACTTAGAGATCTATGTCTAGGTCTGTCTGCTTGCACCTCCAGGAACTACTCAGGAGAGATCCTCTGCTGTGACCCCCATCCTGCTTGAATTGCCTAAATGTCTGCATCCACTGAGCTGGCTAGAAACGAATTCTGATACTTAAAATATATCCTAATTATATTAAATCAGATTATGATGTCCAATCATAGATTTGCCAGTTTTGCAAATTAAAATTAATCATCTGGATGGTGACAAAAGTAATTAGCATCTGGCATACTGAGGTAATTAGTTTGAAGCAATGCAAGCACAGTCAGTTCATTTGTCGTGTTTACTTATGGCCCATGAATGCATAATTATCCATGTTAAGGGTGCAGGTGATGTATTGTAGCCATACAAGCCAATCATTAATAATCGATATGTGCTACCTTAGCTAAAATTCTCATAAATTTGCAATGTGAGGGAACCCACCAATGGTTTTAAACATTAAAACAAAATTCCATGTAAATAATAAAACTCAGCTTACAAAAATACTGTGGGCATTAGCATCTTTTTTGTCATAATCCTTTTTAATGTAACGATTAAACTATGATGCGACTTTACATCATTTTAAATAAAATGGCGCAAAGACACACCAAAGGGGCAATGTTAACTATTAATTGTGTAATAATTAAAGTGTTAGATCTATCTCCATCAATGCTCGATTTAAGCCAAACACCTGGTTTATCCTTGATTATCTTCTAATGAGAAATTAATTAGTGCTTTTCTGAGATACAAAACAAGAGCACAGGGTCCCTTAATTATAATCTACCAGTTGGCTGTGACAACCTTAAAAAAACATCTATGTGACTTGGTGTCTCCGCCATCAAAACCTAGAAGAAACAACAAATGACACTGCACAATATTATACATGAAAAGGAAATAGAGGAAGGCTTCAAGGAGATGCATTATAATGGTTCCCACTGTGACAGATGAGTACATTATTCCTACCCAGACAAAATTCATTCAAACACTTTACTGCATTTTTTTCCTCTCTGCTCTAGAAAATCTCCAGAGTCCAGATGTCGCCTGTGGGTGTATAAGTATGTGTATGATTTTGTGTTTGTTGAAAGTAATACTATTTTTTGCTGGGTAATTATATAGTGCACTTTGCAGAATGGTGTTGCTGCTCCAGCTGACCAATCAATGAGTAATGAGAGGCCCAGAGACCTGTAAGAGATTGACTGCAACTGCAACCCCTTCTTCTTATTCAGATCTTAATCACAGTGGTCCCGTAGGATCCCATGATGCATGCCTGGAAATGTTTGAGCCTGTTTGACTCAATAGGGGTATGAACTGCCCAGACCTCATCCTTCTTTCGAGTCTTTGCTGTCCCTTTCCTCCTCCCCCTACAATGCCTGATGGAAGTGGGAGGATGGAATTGAAGCCAAGAGCTGGACTGTAGTATACCTGAGGGGGGCAAAGCAGTTTTTTAAATGGAGAAAGGCTCATGAATAGCATTTTAACCTGCGGACTTTTGTCCGCAGGTTAAAATGCCCACTTTCACAGGGTCGTGGTCAAATCAAGAATGGAGGAGGGATCCAATGAAATCCTTAATGAAATCCACTGGTATCTACAGGCAACATAATTAAATCAGGGCCATAGTTTAATTGCATTTTCAAAAGGCTTTTCATTTGAATGGTATATTTTCTTCTTCTTGAAACAGCAAGAGGGTAGACTGTAAATGCTCTTCCATTCTGTCATTTCTTATGTATGATTAATATGCAGTTCCTGTTCTCCTCATTTTTTCAATTTTTCTGGTCATTACAGCCCACCTAAATGTAGAAAACGTTAATGGTCTAGTGAAGCCAAATGGGGAATTTTCATTGGACTATTTAAAAACCTATATAAATATTGTAAACTTGAAACGCTATGATCAAAGATCAGAATCAGAATATAAATATGTAAAATAAATAAATATGTCACTGTCATTGCTGTCTGTCCCCACTTCTGCTATTGATGTTGTTCATTTATGGGGAGAGCTGGTGTTCAGTGCAACTTCAGTTTATTTTGATGATAATATTAATAATAAGTTTTAGACTCAAAGTCTTACCAGAGATCTTAACAAGTCTGTTGAGTGGAGACAATAAAGACTAGGAGATAAGGATAAAGAGAGAAGATATTGTAAAAGTTACTTTAAGTGTTCACGAAAAATTAAAAGGAATGAAATATTCAACAGTTAAGGACTGCAGGCAGTTTTATTACACAGACTTAGACACCTGGTCCCTGAAAATAGAGTGAAAAAGAAGAGAGGAACAGAAAGAGAAAGTGAGAGAGAGAGAGAGAGAGATGATTGAAAGGCAGAGGGGGAAGGGGCGAATAAAGTGTGCTGCAGTGAGCCAGTCCCTCAGGAGCACATTAAGTGAACAGTTCTTTGGTGTAGGTGCGTAATGTCCCTTTGTAAAACCTGCCCTTGCTTCTATAGCAACACGCCTCTGTGGCTCGATGCACCAACGTGTGAACTCGGCTCTGTGTGCTTTCTGATAGCCACCATCCTCAAGTGTTCCCACACTCCTTAACAGAAATAACACTCTACTCCATTGTGCTTGTGCTGCTGCTGCCGCACTGTTGTCACTTCATTCTGACACTGGAAGTGCTTATGCAAGAGCTAATTTGTAAGTTTTTTGGGTTTTTTTTGTTTTGGTTTTTCTTTGCTCACACTGATTCCTTTGTGCACATTTACCATTGCAGCCATTAAAAAAAACCTCTACAGTATTATGATAAATGTTTTCCTCTCAGGCAGCAGAATGATGATTTTAAAGGTCTGTAAAATAAACTATGACCTCTATTGGCAACCAACAATATTAGAACTCATCTTCTCCTACACAGTCAACACGCCTCCCTCCCCCAACATTCTCCCACTCCCTCAATCCATGGTGGTCCATAACTGAAACAAGCAACAAAGCCATATATTCACAGAGAGATAAATAAGGTGGGTAATTAGACCCGAGATCCAACAGAAATAGCCAACACAAAGGTAATACATCACCATGCAAAATGCAAAACACTGCAATAATAATACTGCTGTGTCATTTGCTTTCTTGGCTTAAGCAAAGGGCTTTTCAGCCTTTCTGGTTGAAATGTTAAAATGGATGTTAAAACATTGTTTACTTGCTTGTAGCACCACTCTGAAGAAGTTTTGGAATAGAAAATGACAGTAAACCAGGAATTAAATTTTCAAAAGATGTTAAAAACTGGGTATGGGCTAAGTAATTTTTTTAAAAGTCAGACATCATTACACCAAAGGGAATAATCAAGCAGTCATTTGTATTGATCAAAAGTCATTTAACCTGCTTTGTGGGTATATTGTGGTAACGCTGTTAAAATATGACTGCACTTATTGTCTCATGAAAATGTGACATTCTTCTGTGTCTCTCATGGAAAGAGCTACAGTAGGCAAAAAAGTCTAAATTTGAAAATAGACAACCCTCCTCCTACATCTCTCCCCTCTCCCCTCACTGTTATAAGGTCCTCCCACCAGAAAAGTTTCAAATACACTGAAAATAAGCCAGTGCTGATTCCTGGCATCACACAGGATTATAACCACACTGTCCCAGGTGAAAGTCCTCTGCATAACCCATTACGCCAACTCATTTTGCTTCTTATGTGGACTTTAATATTTTTACATGATTGAGTGGTAGGACCAGAGACTGACCAGTCTCACAAAGCAAGGAGATACAGCAGCGTAGTTCCCGTTCAGATAACTTAAATTACAATTTGCTAAAAGATTATCATAAAGTTTTATTTGGGCTGGTGATATCAACTTTAAGAAACCTTTGCTGCATCACACACTACTGTGTTGCAAACTGACTGCTCAAACATCAACTTACTATATGACTTAAACTCCCAGAATGGATACTGTTTTTTGCTATGGAACTGTCAGAGGAGTTTCCTGAGATCCACCCATTAGACAGCTTGCATGTTTTTGTTTTTGGCTGCAGTCCATATTTTAAATTCATGAGCTTCTGTGACTTTATGAAGCAAAGCTTCTGAAGAAGCCAATGAACTATTGTCCCAGTTTCACATTTACCCTAAAATATGTAATGTGAGGTGAACTTACAAGCCTTGGCAGTTGAAAAACAATTATGAGGCTCAGTGTAACTCCTGCTTTTTAAATACCCAGTTTGGTTCAAGGAGCTTCAAGAAGTAAGAATGTTGTGCAGAGTTCAAGGAAAAGTTGAGACAGGCTCTGGGTGGTAGCGACAAGTTACCAGATGACTGGGAAAGTGCAGCAGAGGTGGTGAGGGAAACTGCCAAGAAGGTATTTGGTGTGTCCTCAGGAAGACAAGGAGACTTAGTGGTGGAATGAGGAAGTGCAGGAAAGCATTCAAAGGAAGAGGCTGATAAAGAAAAAGTGAAATAGTCAGGGAGATGAAAAAAATAGACAAGAATACTTGGAGTCTTGACACACAGCAAAGAGAGAAGTGGCAAAGGCAAAGGAAAAGCCTTATGTTGTATGAGAGGCTGGACACCAAGGAAGAAGAGAAGGACTTGGATCGACTGGCTAGACAGAGGGACAGAGCTGGAACAGCAGGTTAGGGTGATTAAGGATAGAGCTGTAAATGTACTAATGAGTGAAGAGAGTGTGTTGAGAAGACGGAAGGAGTACTTTGAGGTGAATGAGGAAAATGAGAGAGAGAGGAGGACAGATGGCGGAAAGATAGGAAATCAGGAAGTACAGAGTATTACTAAGGAGGAAGTGAGGGCAGCTATGAAGAGGATGAAGACCGGAAAGGGAGTTGGTCTGGATGACATACCTGTGGAAGTATGGAGAGGTCTAGGAGAGAGGGCAGTAGACTTTTTAACCCGATTGTTTAACATGATCTTGGAAAATGAGAGAATGCCCAAGGAATGGAGAAGAAGTGCACTTGTACTGATCTTCAAGAATAAGGGTGATGTGCAGAGCTGCAGTAACTACAGTGGGCTCAAGTTGATGAGCCGTACCATGAAGATATGGGAAAGAGCTACTGAAGCTAGATTAAGAAGAGAAGTGACCATCAGCGAGCAGCAGTATGGCTTCGTGCTGATAAAGAGTACAACAGATACAATGTTTGTTTTGAGAGTATTGATTGAGAAGTATAGAGAAGGTCAGAAGGAGTTGCACTGTGTCTATAGATCTTGAGAAAGCATATGATAGGGTGCCAAGAAAGGAACAGTGGAATTGTATGAGGAAGTCAGGAGTGGCAGAGAAGTATGTGAAGGTGGTGCAGGACATGTATGAGGACAGTAAGACAGTAGTGGGGTGTGCAGTAAGAGTGACAGATGGGTTTAAGTTGGGGTGGGATTACATCAGGGACCAGCTCTGAGCCCCTTCTTATTAGATTGACAGATGAGGTCAGGCAGGAGTCTCCGTGGACTATGATGTTTGCAGACGACATTGGGATCTGTAGTGAGAGTGGGGAGCAGGCGGAAGAGAGCCTGAAGAGGTGGAGGTATGCACTGAAGAGAGGAGAAATGAAAGTCAGTAGAAGCAAGACAGAGTACATGTGCATAAATGAGAAGAAGGCAGGTGGAATGGCAGAGATACAAGGAGTGGTGGTAGTGAAGCTGAATGTGTTTAAATACCTAGGATCAACCATTCAAAGCAATGGATAGAACACAAGAGAGGTGAAGAAGAGAGTGCAGGCAGGGTGGAGTGGGTGGAGATGAGTGTCAGGGGTGCTTTGTGACAGAAGGATAGCAGCAAGAGTGAAAGGGAAGGTTTACAGGATAGTAGTGAGACCTGCTGTGATGTATGGTTTGGAGATGGTGGCATTGACGAAAAGACAAGAGGCAGAGCTGGAGGTGGCAGAATTGAAGATGCTGAGATTTTTGCTGGAGGTTATCAGGATTAGAAATGAGCACATCAGAGGGACAGCTCATGTTGAGAAGTTTGGAGACAAATTCAGACAGGCAAGGCTGAGATAGTTTGGACATGTTCAGAGGAGGGATAGTAGATATATTAGACAAAGGATGTTGAAGATGGAGCTGCCAGGCAGGAAGAGAAGAGAAAGACCACAGAGAAGGTTTATGGATATAGTGAAGGAGGACTTGCAGAGGGTTGCTGTGAGGAAAGAGGATGGAAGGG
>VUQH01045415.1:0-13831 GCA_015106775.1 Etroplus canarensis | reverse complement strand
ATCTAACTTATCTAGTGTTGATTCTGTGCTATGTGCTACTAACATATTGTAGTATTTAGATTGTTGGCCCTTCCCTTCTAAGTTAGCAAGTGTTATTTCCTCTAATTTAGATAAAGATGGTATACACATTATCTGTTTGTGTTTTGAAGAAATATAACTCCTTAACTGCAAATATTTGAAGAAATGCTTCTTCAAAATGCCTAAAGGTTAATAAAAACAGTTATAAAAAAA
The DNA here is from genome assembly GCA_015106775.1 of Etroplus canarensis. Classification (NCBI taxonomy): domain Eukaryota; kingdom Metazoa; phylum Chordata; class Actinopteri; order Cichliformes; family Cichlidae; genus Etroplus; species Etroplus canarensis. The sequence continues at coordinate 13,600 of VUQH01045415.1, read as the reverse complement.
AATCTTGCCCAAAGATATCATAATTCATGTAAAAAATAGGTTAATAAAGATGTTTTCTTAATGAGATAAAGTATTAAAAAATTAAGCTTGAAAACGTGATTCAGAGACTTCATCTTCTCTAGGCCAAAGCTCAGTTAAAATGGACTAAGGCAAAATGGAAATCTGTTTGGTTGTGGTCAGATGAATCAAAATTTAAAATTCTTTTTGGAAATCACAGACAATCCATTCAGCTTGTTATCAGTGCTCAGTTCAAAAGCCTGCATCACTGATGGCACAGGGCTGCATTAATGTCGATGGTACAGGCAACTTACACATCTGGAAAGGCACCAACAGTCCTAAAAGGTTAGCGTTTGAAGGTTACACAAGTTTTAGAGCAACATATACCCCTCCAGACGAGGCCTTTTTTAGGTAAGGTCTTGACAATGCTAAACCACATACTGCAGTTATTACAACAGTATGGCTTAATAGGAGAAGAATCTGGGCACTGGACTGGCCTGCCTGCAGTCCAGACCTTTCATCAGCTGAAAACAAATGGCGCATCATGAAATGCATAATATGACAGACTGTTGAATGATTAGAATCCTATGTCAGGAAAGAATGGGTCAACATTCCTCTCCCAAAGTTCATCTCCCCAGTTCCCAGATGTTTATGGCTTGTTGTTAAAAGAAAAGGGGATGCTACACAGTGGTAACCATGGCACAGTCTCTACTTTTTTTAGGCATGTTGCTTCTATCAAATTCAAGATGACCTAATATTTTTCATGAAATAGTAATATGTCCCACTTTCACCATTTGACGTTTTCTGTTCTTTTTTGAGTGAAATGTTTGTTTATAAGCTTTGCAAATCATTGCATTGTGTTTTTATTTATATTTTACGCAGCATCCTAACCTTTTTGGAATCAGGGTTGTAAACTGTCTGCACTATTCCTTTACTGGGTCTGTAAAACAAAGGATCTTTTCTCCCATTGGCACCACTGAGCTCATACATACACACTCAAGCACTTTGTATTTTCCGCACGTTTCCACAGTCAGTAGTGTGTTTTAGAGAGAGTGTGAGAAAGAAACAGAGCGAAAAGGCGAGAGAGAGAGCAAGAGGGAGAGAGAGAGACTGAGTGTGTTGGAGGGTCTGACCAACTGTGGTCTGTGGAAGATTGCATAACATGATTAGACTGCAGGAATCTGAGAAAGAAGTCCTATTGTTTCCAACCATGTGAGGGAGGGTAAGAGAGAGAGAGAGAGAGAGAGAGAGACTGCTGTTCAAATCCATGTGACACAAGGTCAGAGTTCAAACACAAAGGAATGACAACAAGAGGCCTGAGGCATCACATTTGCCAACATCAATTCATCTGTATTTACAGCTGTTAATTCCACATGAGAATATATTGATAAAGTGACAATACAAACCTTGCATTAAAAGCTCTAAAATGTCATGACAAAAGTCTTGTGATTATACAGATTAAGGAAGCATAAGTTAAGGTTTCTATGATGGTTTCAAATTCAATGCAGTACTGTTAAGTGTCATTTTGTTCCTGTCAAAACAAATCAGAAATAGCATAAAGCTCGAAAGTGGGATTATTTCGTATTTCTATTTATGAAATTCCTCAAATTCAGCTTGTAGGGTACAGGTACATCTCAAAAAATTTGAATATCATGAAAAAATTGAATATCTTTTGTTACTCATTTCAGAAAATGAAACCCATATATTATATAGATTCATTATACATAGAGTGAAATAGTTCAATCCTTTATTTCTTGAAATTTTGATGATTATGGTTTACAGATAATGAAACCCCAAAATTCAGTGTCTCAGAAAATTAAAATATTGTGAAAAAGTTCAATATTGGAAAGTCATGGTGTCACACCCTGATCAGCTAATTCTCAAAACACCTGCAAAGGTTTTTTTGAACCTTTAAATGGTCTCTCAGTCTGGGTCAGTAGGCTACACAATCATGGGGAAGACCACTGATTTCACAGATGTCCAGAAGACAGTCATTGACACCCTCAACAAGGAGGGTAAGCCACAAAAGTTCATTGCTAAAGAAGCTGGTTGTTCACAGGGTGCTGTTTCCAAGCATATTCACAGAAAGTTGAGTGGAAGGAAAAAATGTGGTAGGAAAATGTGCACCAGCAAAAGGGATAACCGCAGCCTTGAGAGGATTGTCAGGCAAAATCCATTCAAGAACTGGGGGAGCTTTACAAAGAGTGGACTGAGGCTGGAGTCAGTGCATCATGAGCCACTACACACAGATGAATCCTAGACATGGGCAAATACAAATGTTGCATTCCTCGTGTTACTCGTGCCACTCCTGAACCAGAGACAATGTCAGAAGCATCTTATTCGGGCTGAGGAGAAAAAGAACTGGATTGTTGCTCAGGGGTCCAAAGTCCTCTTTTCGGGTGAAAGTGAATTTTGCATTTCATTTGGAAATCAAGGTCCCAGAGTCTGGAGGAAGGGTGGAGAGGCACAAAATCCACATTGCTTGAAGTCCAGTGTAAAGTTTCCACAGTCAGTGATGATTTGGGCTGCCATGTCAGCTGTAGGTGTTGGTCCACTGTGTTTTCTGAAGTCCACAGTCAATGCAAACATCTACTAGGAGATTTTAGAGCACTTCATGCTTCCTTCTGCTGACAAGCTTTTGGAGATGCTGATTTAATTTTTCAGCAGGACTTGGCACCTGCCAACACTGTCAAAGGTACCAAAAGCTGGTTCTTGTGTTATCGATGTTGTGGTGGGACACGGTAAGGGACCCAGCCCTCACCTTTGAGGACACAGAATTAGTCCCCATGGCTTAAATAAACATTTCAGCAAAGTATTGAAGAAGATGGATGGATGGATGGATGGATGAATGGATGGATGGATGAATGAATGACCTGGTGGTTTCACGTTCAGTTTAAAATCAGATTAGGCAAGCAGTGTTAAGGTAAAAGAAACAATATCAGTCTTTGTAAAGCCCTTGTCCTTTAACTGATGGGAATAAAACCATGCTTGTGTGCATGCACATGTGTGTGGGTGTGTGTAGTCTTGGCTTCCTGCTGCTCTTACCCTGAAAGCATCAGGATCAGACCCCCTTTGTCTATTAATAATTAAACTTTAATGGTCTATATAGCCTGAGAGGCTGAGAGTTGCAAAGGAAACACCAGGGGCTTTACACTGCACTGCAGAAAGGGAGATGAAAGAGGGCCACAGAGGGAGAAAGGACCAATGAGAGGTGACACAGAGAAGTGATGATAAATTAAGGAAAGGACAAAGATGGACAATAAAAACTGATGACTGCAGGTTCTTTGTTCAAATTCCCCTTTATGAATCTTCTAACAATAAAGGTTTACAGTCAGTTTCTAGCAGTAAATTATATGAAAAATAATTGATAATATAAGATTGCATATAACCACAGACTGAAATATTGTCTTGTTCTTGAGTGTGAATATATGCTATCAACCTTCAGGACCATGGGGAGGTATTGCAAACTGAACATACTGCAGGAAATCTTTGCACCAAGATTGATTTAAACAGAACTGCACAGACAGCAAAAAGACCCTGTGGTGTAACCAGTACATGTTCAACTACGATGATTTTTTTATTCACTCAATTTGACAGTGAGGGCAAGCAAATGTAAAAGATGAAGCAACTGCCGAGTATGACATTTCCATGATTTAGCAGGAGAATGGAGCTTACTTATTTCACACCACTCAAACGCATTTTGAAAAAGGTTGATGAAAACAAAAATAAAAGATACCATCACAAAAAACCCACTTTTTCACAAACCACACTGTTGAAAAGTAAATTCTGTCACAATTTCAATTAAAGATGGCATGAATAGTTACAAAACATCTCATATTAATGACAAGGGCAACAGACTACAAGGAAATCCTGGTAGACAATAATTAACTGTTTCAAGACAAAGTAAAACACAAATTAAGCCTTTATTAGCAGGAAATATTGAAAGAAATCTGATTAATTTACAGTATTTAGCTCTTAAGTGTCATGAATAATATTGTGTATAAAAAATTCCGTCCTAAGGCCAGTCCTTTGTCATTCAAGCTCGGGTCCTCTACCAGAGGCCTAGGAGCTTGGGGGTTCTGCTTAGTATCTTGGAGGTGTTCCTAGGAATGCGCTCTTCTGGACAGAGATCTCATATGTCGTTCCTGGAATTTGCTGGAGACACTCTCTAAGTCTGGGGGTCACTGCCCCAAAAGTTCCAATTACTACGGGGACCATTTTTGTCTTCACCTTCCACATCTTTTCTAGCTCTTCTCTCAGCCCTTGGTATTTCTCAATTTCTCATGTTCCTCTTCCTAATGTTGCCGTCACTTGGGACTTCCAGGCCATACTCGGGTCAGATGTTCCTGCACACTATGCCAGTTACTTGATTATACCATTCCATGTATGCCCTGCCCACTAGCATTTTGCACTAGCTAGCATCTGCTGTTATGTGCTTGCTTGTTTCTGGGGCATCTCTGCATAACCTGCACGTGGGGTCTTGCCTGGTGTGGTAGAGCCCAGCCTCTATCGATATTGCGCTCAGACTTGTTCCTGTGCATCCACGATTAGTATCTCTTTCAATCCAGCTTTGTCCAGCCATTGGTAGGAACATCAGCCACTTCTTCTATCTGCCAGTGGTACATGCCGTGCCTGTCCTTCCACAAAGGTTCCTGTTCTTGCTCCTCTTCTATCCTGGGTTTCTGCTGCCTGAGGTATTTGCCAAGCTCGTAATCAGTCATGACAATCTTTCTGATGTGCTCATGGATCTTTGTTGTTTCATCCTGGTTAGTGGTTCTGAGAAATCACTAGTCCTCTGCCTCCTTCCTTCCTCATAGCATACAGTCTCAGGGTGCTGGATTTGGGTTGAAACTCTCCATGCATTGTAAGAAGCTTTCTTATCTTAATGTCAGTGGCTTCTATCTCCTCCTTTGGCCAGTTTATAATCCCAGCGAGATATCTAATGACTGGCAGGGTGTAGGTGTTGATTGCTTGGATCTTGTTCTTCCCATTCAGCTGACTCCTCAGGACTTGCCTTACTCTCTGAAGGTTTTTGGGAGTTGCAGCTCCCCTAGTGACCTCTTCATGGTTCTTATGAGTCTGCGGGATTCTAAGTTACTTGTAGCTGTCCTCAGTGTCTACTATGCTGCCTTCTGGTAGTGCAATCCCTTCAGTTCTGACTACCTTCCCCCTCTTTGTTACCATCAGACTACACTTCTTCAGTCTGAATGACGTACCAATCTCATTGCTGCAGATCCTAGTGGTGTGGATCAGTGAATCGATGTCTTGCATACAGCCTGATGTCATCCATGCAGAGGAGGTGGCTGACGTTTACTCCATTCTGTAGTCAGTATCCGTTGCCAGTCTTGTTGTTAATCTGGCTGAAGGGGTTCAGGCCTATACAGAACAGCTGCAGAACCAGAGCAACTCCTTGGTAATCCCGCACCTGAAGGTGACTTGTGCTATTGTCTTGAAGTTGGCCTCTAGTGTCATTTTCCACATCCTCATTGAAGGGGAGGGAGATTGCTGTGGTCTGCTCTTAGATCCACTAGCCACTGAGCATTGCTGTTATGTGTTGTATCCTTCCCCCATGCAGGGGGAGCCTATGCCAGCTGACATAGCCAAGAGGCAGGGTACACCCCGGACAGGTCATCAGTCTACCATGAAAAGTGAATTTCTTTAACACCTGTCCTATCGTGCTGCACAGTTGGTGAGAAAAATATGGAGATGGAAATTCTGATCCATGATGAGAAAGAGCGTTAAGGTCCATGCAGCAAGTTTTAGAAGCTGTGTTGGCACTCATAAAAATTTAAATTTTATACCCTAAGGTTTATTCACCTCATCTGATCCATGAATCTACTTTCTTTTTGTTGCAATATAAAATAAATAGTAGAGTAAGGTATGCTTAATGAATTAATGGGATATGTCCCTATCCTTTATAACTTTTAAACACATTATTACCACTAGCTGTGATGCAAAAAAGGTCAATCATTCCATATGATGCAAATAAAGGCTGACTCAGGATTTGTTTCATGTGACTTCATGTTTGTCAAGATCCATAGCATTTTCTCTGCACCTCAGCAGTAGCAGCTGTTTTTACTGCAGCTATGAAGCCAGAGAGGGCGAGGCAGAGCTCTAATTTATGATTTCATCAACCTGCTTCAGCTGAAAGATGGAGACATTGCTTGCAGCAAAGCAGCATTATCTTTGAAATATCTTTGCTTTCAGTCAGTCTTTGTAACAAAAGAGACAATGCAAAGAAGGAGAAGAAGAAGAAGAAGAAGAAGAAGAAGAAGAAGAAGAAGAAGAAGAAAGGTAAAGCATATTATCCCTGAAATGGCTTCTTAAAGAAAAAGGTCTGTTTTTATGCAAAAATGGAAGCGGTTTAATGTTCATAAAAGTCAAATTCTTATATCATGAAAAATATATAATAGTTGCTCACAAGAGCATGTACTGTAAGTCTCTTTTTTGTATTTAGACTAATGAAGCTCTTTAAAAATCATATATTTCTACATTTATGTATTGAAGCTTATTAATGGTTTTATAAAATACACTGCAGCAAAACTAAACAAGAGTCCTGATCATGCATTGAAAGTCTTATAAAGAAATTAATCAACAACTTTAATTCCTTCATTAAGATAAGGAGTGCTTTGAAAGCAACACGTCTAGTATTTTTAATCTGAACCCAGGCTCCTCACAGCCACGCCAACAAACACTTAGGAGGGAGCATTTTTCCTCCTTTCTTTTACTGCTGAGTATACCACTGCGGAAGGAAATCCATCCATTTACAACACGACATCAGCCATCAGTAAATGGATTACATTTGGAAGGCAACTTCCCCAAACAGACAGCTAGACAGCTCTTTTGGGCAGGGTTTACCAATGCAGCACTAGCCACACACACGCACACACACACACACACACACACACACACACACACACACTGCAGCAACAAATTAATCGACAGTCTAGGAGTTTTCCTGCTGATGATGGACTTTTCTTCTTTTTCCTAATCAACCGCTCCACTCCTTCTCGCTCTGTCATTCCTCATACCCTCCTTCTGCTGTCAATAATGGCTCGACCTAAGCGACACACCCACCACACATACACCCTCACACACACACACACACACACACACACACAGACGCACACACTGCATAGTGCAGTCTCTGTTGTCCTTCCTACTTTTCCCTAAAGTGCAAAGGAAGTGTTGAATTTAATACTTAACTATTTTAAAAAATAATCTCTAAAATGTTCATTTTAATAAATGTGCCAAGTTGCCTTTTATCATTGAATGAGGTAACACAATAGTGTTCCCTGAAAAAATGCTCCATCAAGTTACAGCTAATGCACACCAAACACATTGCAGCGTCTCACTAAAAGCATTCACAAGACACATAAACACAAGTTTACTTTTATCATTAAGTAGTCGGAAGAAATACAGTGCACTTGTCAGTGAGCTAAGTACTAATCACTATCAATCATGAAAAATACATCAACAAAACTGTCTCTTTTTTGGCATTTTTTGATAGTTAATGTCAACCTCTCAGTGACCTAATGAACTTTTACTTTCACTGTGCTCCTTTTACTGTTTTTGATCATGGTTGCTCAAAGAATGATGTAAGACCATTATTTATTCTGAATCAAAACTGCCATAGTAGGTAGAACTTTATTTTAAGGCCCCTTTAAGTGAATTTTGATAGATTAGTTAACCAAAATAAGGCGTTGTTCTCGCTTTAGATATAGTAAATGTATTGAAAGACAACTTCAGCCCCTTTATATTTCTTTTTTCTTTTCTTTTCCTCCTTTCTTTTCTGTCCATTCCACTTGTCAGGTCCAACAACTTCACATTATTTAACAATAAAGTATGTCACAAATGATACAACAGGAGCTTGTTCAGCTCTACTTAGCAAGGCAAATCTGTTTAGCACAGGAAGGTTTCAAGATCACCATATTGCATGCCAAGTTGCTGGATGGGACAGGTTTTAAAAAAAAAAAAGAAAAAAGAAGTGGTAAATGTGAAAAGCATATATACTGATTCCATGGATAACTTATTATTCTAAAAGTTTTATGTCCTATGATAGCAAAAAAGCTCTAAAAAGGACATATTGCCTGCAAAAGTTTATTAAAAGGACCTTTATATAATTTCTTACTAAAATTATGGCCTGCAATATTAAACTACATTTGCTGTTACCATCAGTAACAACTTGGTGACATCAAATTTTGAGACTGCCACGTTAGCCATGGCATTAAAAAAAATTCTCAGGAGATTAGCACATATAAGCAAGCAGAATCCCCCATTAAATAGTGTGTACACAACCACTACTCCCATCTAACCACAGTTATAGATGATACAGGTCCAGGTTACAGTCAGTTCATTTATAAAGTGCCATATTATATAGGCCTGCTATGATGTATGGTTTGGAGATGGTGGCACTGACAAAAAGACAGGAGGCAGAGCTGGAGGTGGATGGACAGGATTAGAAATGAGTACATCAGAGGGACAGTGCAAGTTAAGAAGTTTGGAGACAAAGTCAGAGAGGCAAGGCTGAGATGGTTTAGACTTGTTCAGAGGAGGGATAGTGGATATATTGGACAAAGGATGTTGAAGAGGGAGTTGCCAGGCAGGAGGAGAAGAGGAAGACTGCAGAGAAGATTGATGGATGTAGTGAAGGAGGACATGCAGAGGGTTGGTGTGAGGGAAGAGGATGCAAGGGGTAGGGTAAGATGGAGGCAGATGATCTGCTGTGGTGATCCCTAACAGGAGCTGCCGAAAAACGAAGAAGAAGAAGAAGATTTATATAGTGTTAATTCACAACAAAAGTCACCTCAAGACGCCTTAAACTGTAAGTTAAAGACCCTTCAATATTAGAGAGAAATCCCCAACAATGAGACGATCCCCTACAAGCAAGCATATGTCAGTGGTGGGAAGGAATAACTCTCTGTTAACAGGAAGAGACCTCCAGCAGAACCAGGGTTAGGGAGGGGCAGTTATCTGCCTAGACTAATTGGAGGGTTAGGGCAAAGACAGATGACAAAAAGGAGCGCACAGAAGGACAAGGACACTACAGACTATGGGGGAGAGAAGACAAAGTTTAATGACAAACAGCAGTGGCATATAAATACATGGGGTGAAATAAGAGTTGGATGGAGAAAAATGTTCAGTAGATCATGGGAAGTCCTCCAGCAGCCTAAGCTATTGCAGCATGATTAAGGGACGTTCAGGGTCACCTGATCCAGCTTAAACTAAAAACTTTATAAAAAGCAAAGTTTTAAGTGTGATTTTACATTTAGAGAGGGTGTCTTTCCTGAATACAAACTGGGCACTGTACATATACAAACTATAAACCAACTTCAGCTGGCTGTATGCTATCTCGTGACAACCAAAATAACTTCAGTGAGGTATCTAACTTCCAGTGCATCTGTGATTCTCTTCTCACTTATCACAACTTATTGTGACCAATTTTGCCCTGATTTGTCTATATTTATAAAATCAAGCAAAGTATAAGCACAGTGTGACTGAGAATCCTATCAGTCACTTGCTGGAGAAATCTGTCAGATTCTGATGCTGTCTTGCTATTGTAGAGAGGAGGGATTAAATGAGCACTGTAACCATTCAATACTTAACTATTTTCTGTTTGCCTGTTTTCCCCCAAAGTTTAAGTCTCATATTTATTCCATAAACTTGTGCAATTTTTTAAATTGGAAGAAATTTGGTTTTTTTTATTTTAAGCAAGGCAGGGGTCCAGGATCTGTAGAAAGCATGTATTTAGGCTCATGTCTTGCTCATATCAGAAATAAATATACAAGTTCCTAATGAAGTTTTTGATGCTTCCTGCATGATAAAAAGATAGTACAAGCTATAATGTGCACTTATTGGGCATTTTGTTTTCTACAAGAAAAAAACATGTTAGTTACACAAGACATGTTCTGCCAAAATATGTAGGTAGTATTGGCCCTCGAGTCATCCAAAACTTGCAAGGACATGACCTCCCTATGCATTCAGAAGATGATCTGTTGAAAGTGAAAAAAACTTTTGATACAGTTTTAGCACCCTCACTGTTGCTGACAGCATTCCTCATTTAAATGGCCATAAAACAACCCTAATGGACCATCGCTTACTGCACTGCTCAGTCTGTCTCTGCATCTGTACACCTCAAGGGAAATTTCCTCCACTGCAGGCAGACGCAGGGGGAAGACACACCCATATAATAAAAAACGCTGCAGTACAGAGGGAAAAAGAGTGAGGCAGGGTCTGCATGAGACTGCATGAACAAGTGAATGATAAGTGTCGGCTGAGTGAATGACAAAACAGTAATTAGACACACTAATATGAAGAGAAAATTATAGACTGCAGAGATGAAGAGGAGGAGGTATAAAATAGATGAAGGATTATTCAGAGAATTGTTTTTAATCAGTAAAAGACATTAACTGCAGATTAAACTCTCACTGCAGTGGGTTTGAGTTTCTGAATGCTCATGCATGTTCCTATCAGCATGACCACAACAAATAATGAATGCATAATGCATCTAATTACTGTGTTTGCTCCCTTACAGAGATCATTAATCCATGAGTCCAAACTGCTGAGTTCTTCTTACGTGTTTAGTTTTATTGCTTCGCTTGCAATTGATAGCCACAGTTATTCAGTGCTTCATGCTTCTGCTTGCTCAGCTTCTCTTCTTGCCATCAGTGTGGTATTAAGCATTGATTGCTATGGTACTTTTGAAGCTCCCCTCCCAGAAAAGACCTCTAACAATGCAGATTGTCAAATTCGTGGAAGAAGTGGTGTTTACTTTTTGTGCGCACATATAAAATAGCAGCTGCAACAGCAGATGATATGTTGCTTCCTTTAACCAACTTAGGTTTAAAAATCTTAAAAACTATGGTTTCATACTGTCAATGGGAAACAGGAACTATAACTATTTATTTAGTAGCTGTTAGTGGTAGCATTAGTTTCCTATTCATAGACTTCCTGTAGGCGGTGTATTAATTGCTGCCCATGTATATATCTGTCTGAAGGAGAAAAGTTATCACTTTAGTGAGCAATCCCCTTGCTTTCTCTTCAGTCACTACTTACCATGGTTGGCAGATCTTGATGTCTTTCACCTCCCTCGTAAGAGGCAGAAAAACTCTAACTCCATCATTGTGAACTGCAGTTGGTGATGGTATTCCTTGTTCTGCTCTATAGATTCACTGTAAGACTGAGGACCACTCTGACCAGAACCTGCAGCAGGTAGAGAACTTGTTCATGCACCACTACACCAAGCTCACAAAGGCTGCAGAGCAGAACAAAGACTACTTTTGCCAGCATTGGTTTAAGACAGTGGAGTTGAAGTTAATCCACATGTGCAGGATGACGAACTCAGTGAAGATGCAGTTTATTATTGCTCTGTTACATATTGTCACAAAGTATGTACATATATAGTGTTATTCACTGATTATTTCTTGGCAAGTGTGTCAGTATGTCTCCTTCAGCGTGCATACAGTCATTCCTCATGCCCCAGCTACTCCCACAAATACAAGTCTGTGAGCAACACTGCAGTTGTAGAAAAAGTGAAAAACTGTCACTGTTTTAATGCACCAAATTTTACATTTTAAAGTAACAGACACTTCTCCAAATTGACATTTTGACTTAAGAAGCATAGCTGCATCATAAAAGGGGCAATCCTGGAACATTAAAAAATGCATATGGAGCTAAGCATACCTTTTGATATAAATTTTAATTCTCAAGCCTAAATGAGATGAAGTTGATGAGATCTTATATTTTTTTATTTGTGCAATACAGATTGCATAGTCTGTGTAGTGTTAACCATAACAAGTAAACTGAATTTTATTCCCCTTTAAAATTAACATGACATTCTTTGGCAGTTCATAGTGAGTTGGTTCTTGGTTTGAGCCTCCTGGTTGGCCAGGGCATTTCTGTATGGACTTTGTATGTTCTCCCTGCCTGTGTATGTTCTCTCAGGGTACTCCAGCTTCCTCCCACAGCCGTAAGACATGCATTTCAGGCTAACTGGGAGAGTCAGTGGTTTATCTGTCTCGCTGTGATAGCTCTGTGATGGACTGGCAACCTGTCCAGGGTGAACCCTACTTCTCACCCAGAGTTAACTGGGGAGGCTCCAGCCTCATGGCAACTGGATAAGCCGTTAAGAAAACAGATAGAAGAAGTTATGTGCCTGACACCCCTTACACACACTACCTATTATAAATGCTACACCTGCATTTGTTGAGTCTTAGTATCCGCTAGTAGAAAGCTATTCATTGTACAGTATGGGGTGGTACCTGGGTGGAAAGTGTATGTTTTTTGTTATTATTTTTATTCCCACATGGGCTACATTTTAAATGTATAGTATATTAATGCACAGAGGATGTACTTATATGAAAGATTATATTGAATATGCTCTTTGTTCACTATACAACAAAAGCAATTAATGTAATATCACTTCTGTCAAATGATTCTAAATTGTATCACTTCACAGGAATTGTATTTGTTCTAACCTGAAGAGAGGGGTACTTATCTTAATTTTTTTTTTTTAAAACTAAGCATTTAAATTTATTAAACTACATTTTCAGGCCTCACAATATAAGGTTAATGCAACACAAGTAGATATAAATTTCAGAGTCCAACTTTACCTTCGAACAACTCAATCCTTGAGCCTAGAGTTTTGCATAAATCCAGATAGTTTTTAGCTGCTCAGGTTATTTCATGACTACATTCAGCTGGGTTAAATGGAAATCACAGTTGAGTGGGTTGTCTCCAGCTTCTCCAACAGACCAAAGACATGCTTGTTAAGTTAATTGGTGATTCTAAATTGACCTTAGGTGTGAAAGTGAGTGTGAATGGCTGTCTGTCTCTCTGTTACTGCCTCTGCTCCAGGGTTTGAATTCACAGAGTTTCTTCTGTTGTATACTGTACTTATAAGCATATGTATATGACCAACAGTTTTAGTGAGTAGTTCATGTGTGCAATCAATAAGCTGAGTTGCTATCAGAGACTCAGTCAACAACATATTGATCAGCATATGATAAAGTGCACTCAACCCCACATATAGTCTCTCTATGGGAGCCACCTTGGCCAAAACTGCAACACATACACACACAACTTGCTGGCAATGAATTGGGTGTATTGTAATATGTGTTGTGAAAGCATATGATAGGGTGCCAAGAGAGGAACTGTGGAATTGTATGAGGAAGTCAGGAGTGTCAGATAAGTATGTGAAGGTGGTGCAGCACATGTATGGGGACAGTGAGACAGTGGTGAGGTGTGCAGTAGGAGTGACAGATGGGTTCAAAGTCAGGGTGGGATTACATCAGGGATCAGCTCTGAGCCCCTTCTTTTTTGCAATGGTGATGGACAGATTGACAGATGAGGTCAGGCAGGAGTCTCCGTGGACTAGGATGTTTGCAGATGACATTGTGATCTGTAGTGAGAGTAGAGAGGAGGTGGAGGAGAGCCTAGAGAGGTGGAGGTATGCACTGGAGAGAAGAGGAATGAAAGTCAGTAGAAACAAGACAGAGTACATGTGTGTCAGTGAGAGGGAGGCAGGTGGAACGGTGAAGATGCAAGGAGTAGAGGTGGCAAAGGTGGATGAGTTGAAATACTTGGGATCAACCATCCAAAGCAA
>VUQH01045414.1:11798-34326 GCA_015106775.1 Etroplus canarensis | reverse complement strand
CTTGGACTTAATTTGTTAAAGTCCCTTTAAATGCTAAATTATGTGTGCTTGGAATATACTCAAAGAACTTTCTGCAAACGCAGAAACAGTATGCAGTTTTGGACTTTGGACTTTTACAAGCTAGGAGAGCTATTGCGCTATGCTGGAAGAGTATGGACACTCTTACAATGAAGATGTGGATGAAGGAGCTTTCTGAATGTATTGGACTGGAAAGATTAACATACATTGCCAAGGGCAAAAGAAAAGACTTTGTCAAACTCTGGGAACCATATATGAATATCATGACAAATGAAAGTGCTAGATTTTTCTGAAAATGATTTGCAAATGCTGTAAAATGTAGCCTCTGCTTTCTTTTTCCCACTTTTTTCTTTTTTCTCTCTTTTTAACGAATTAATTTAAAATGTTTTTTATTTAGTTTGAATTTTATTTTCCTCCTTAATTTATTAATTAATCCAATTTCATTATGTTTGTTTGAATTGAAAAATGATGCAAGGGTATGCAGTATGTGTGTGTAAAGTGTAAATGTTATTTGTTCGTGAAAAATCTTGAAAAAGACAATAAAAAAAAACCAAACAAAAAAAAAAACCAATGCACATCACGATTGTCTGTTTAAATTCAACATCAGTCTTAGTAACCCTAACTCTGCCAGCTATTTGACCAACCTGACGCAGTCATCTGATATTAAACAGACCACAGATTCGGACCCTGATGCACCCCCCGGGATTAACAAAGGATTGTGATTGTAATTCTGATTAATATCTGGTTGAAATTTAAAAAACACAAGACTTACGTGTTTGACGCCAACTATTGGGAGTGGAGTCAGAAAAAGCGTCCTCAAATCCCCTCATTTCATCTGACCTTCGATTGTTAAAGTCTCCACCACGGTGCGTTCAGGGGTTCTCGGAAGAATGAGCAAAACCTAAAGTGCTGGTGTTTAGGTTAGCTATTTTAAGTTTCTCTTTTTCTTTTACAGCAGCCATCTTGCCTCAAAATGATCAAAAGGGTATTTTCTACCCAAAGGCCAGCTATAGTAACTATTTTTAATACCTATACATCCATATAAAAGCGATTTTCTCTGTGCTGTTGACATAAGTAGGTGAGATCTGCACGATGCACTTGAATGTATCCGAACTGGTGTCTGCTGCTCTCTGACCAAAAAAACCTTCATATCGAACTAAACCGTTAAATATTAAACTTTCCCACTTTTTTAAACCTTATTATGACGCACATTAAAGTGTAAGATTTACTTCTAACATATCAAATTTTTACAGTGGTGCAATACCCAGCTTTTTCCAGCTTTTCTAAAGTACTCCACTACACTGCAAAAGGAAAAATATATATGCTTCTCTAATATGTATGTTACATTGAGGATTCCGATTTACATAGAATATAAATGAAAGTATTGAACTGTAGTTAAATAATCTCCAATTTCATCAGCTAAAACATTAAAATGTAGCTGATATAATATAGTTTCAAAGGACAGGTGAGACTGAAACACGCTGATTAACTGAGGCTGTGCAACCAAACTAATGTTTTGACACTCCTGTCTCTTTATTATGGTACTATTATTCATTTGCCGTATTTAATACTTACTGTATTTGGAAAGTGGGAATTTCCCTTAAGTTTATTCGCACACAACTTGTTTGCGATGGCGATGGATGTGTTGACAGATGAGGTCGGGCAGGAGTCTCGGTGGACTATGATGTTCGCAGAGAGCATTGTGATCTGCAGTGAGAGTGGAGAGCGGAACATGGCCTGGAGAGGTGGAGGTATGCGCTGGAGAGAAGAGGAATGAAAGTCAGTACAAGCAAGATAGAATACGTGTGTGAGAATGAGAGTGAGGCAAGTGGAGTGGTGAAGATGCAAGGAGTAGAGGTGGTGAAGGTGGATGGGTTTAAATATCTAGGGTCAACCATCCAAAGCAATCGACAGTGTAGAAGAGAGGTGAAGAAGAGAATGCAGGCAGGGTCAGGGGTGATTTGTGACAGAAGGACAGCAGCAAGTGCGAAAGGGAAGGTTTACAAGATGGTAGTGAAACCTGCTATGACGTATGGTATAGAAATGGTGGCACTGACAAAAAGTGGCAGAGTTGAAGCTGTTGAGATATTGGGAGTGACCAGGATGGACAGGATTAGAAATGAGTATATCAGAGGGACAGCTCAGAGTGAGCAGTTTGGAGACAAAGTCAGAGAGGCAAGGCTGAGATGGTTTGGACATGTTCAGAGCAGGTATAGTGGAAGATGGAGTTGAAGATGGAGCTGCCAGGCAGGAGGAAAAGAGGAAGACCACAGAAGGTTCATGGATGTAGTGAAGAAGGGCTGAAGTGACAGAAAAGGATGCAAGAGGTTGGGTGAGATGGAAGCAGGTGATTCACTGTGTCGACCTCTAATCGGAGTAGCCGAAAAAAGATCATAAAAGCTCCTGTAGCTGTAATGTGCAGGTGGACCAATACTTTTGTCCTAATAGCAAATATGCACAGATCAGCACAAATCCCTATCCTAACAAGGATATACACAAAAGCTTTCTTTATATTTAATTTGTCTTTAGGCACTAGTCAAAGGATCACCTAATATAATCCATTATTATAGCTCAAAAACTCCAAAAACCTAAATGTTTTCAATTTCTTTAGCTTATGAGACCTGTTCAAGTTAATATTCATGTGCGCTTTCTGTCATGAGCCATTAGAAGGGATAAAGTTTTATAAAATCCTCTAACAAAGATAAAACAGATAAAAATCTTGCTCTTATCCAGGCCCTCTTTTTGCAGCCTCATGCAGTCTTGAGAAAAGCACCAATCAGAGAAGTGGAGTGGATTGACAATGGTCTTCCGGGCAATAAAATTCTAATTCTAGTTCAATCTTTTGATATTTCATACATTTTACTGATGATGCTTTGCTTAATTAAAGGCCCCGAAAACTTTTCTGTCACTGCCTGAGGGTCACTGAGGTCATATGCTAGTTGTAAGGTCACATGGCAGTGGCCAGTGTTCAGGACCACATGAGTTATTGTGTCAACTGGAAGCAAACTGCCTGGGGAGAGAGGTGTCAGAATGTCATTACACTATCAGTGATTCAGTAGTTCTTCTGTAGATGTCCTGTGACCCTGAGCAATAAAGGACCCCTGCACAGAGCAATTTTGTCATATCCCCTTAGGGCTCCCTGGTGTGTCATGGTCCTGGGTTTTTTGTAATGCATTTGTTCTATTTTGGTCCCCATTAGATTTTTTGGGAGGGTTTGCTGTGTTTCTTATTTCTCTTGCCTCTTTTGTCCCCCTGTGTCTGTGTTTTGTATTAGTCTTTATGGATCAGTGTTGGTTATTTGTCTTTTGGTCACATCATGTTTTACTTTGAAGGTCAGTTTCTCATGTGTCTCGCTCTGATCTTTTTCTTTGTGGTTCCCTTCCCTGTTATTTGTTTCACCTGTGCCTTGTTCCCACATGTGTATCATCCCGAATCACCTCTGCATGTGCATATAAAGTAATGCATTGTACAGAGTGGTTTAGATTATTCATTTATACAGTGCTTTATTCAATATCTATCTACCTGTCATCCTCATCCAATTTCAGAAACTCATGTCTTTGGACTGTGGGAGGAAGCCAGGGTACCCAGAGGAAACCCACGCAAGCACAGGGAGACCATGCAAGTCCACACAGAAAGGTTACCAGTTGGGGTTTGAACCAGGAATGCTGTTGCTGTGAGGCAACGTTGCAAACCACACCACCACCATGCTGTCCTATCTTTCTTTCCCTTTGTCTTTGTTTTCCCTTTCATCATCCTGTTCCTTGTTTTCATATTCCTGTTTCTTTTTTGGACTTTCTTGATTTTTGTCATTTACTTTGCC
Source organism: Etroplus canarensis (assembly GCA_015106775.1). NCBI lineage: Eukaryota > Metazoa > Chordata > Actinopteri > Cichliformes > Cichlidae > Etroplus > Etroplus canarensis. The sequence goes on along the minus strand of VUQH01045414.1, from coordinate 30,488 downwards.
TCCACATCCTGCTTTTGGGTCCTCCCTCCAGCCTCACACGACATCATAGTCTTGTTTACCATTCTGAGCTTATGCAGCTAAGATTTACGACTCCGAAGTGACTAATGCATACTGCTTTACTAATACGAAACATTTAACAGTATAGTGTTGTCTTTGTTGCTTTGAAAACATAAAGCGGTCCAGACTGAAGCTCATTTACATCCACACCCTGCACAATTCAGTTCAGTGTGATGTGCACAGTCTGACACAGACTGTCAGGAGGAGTCCCAGAAGCCTCAACTTGAGCATTCTGGCCTTCGTCATCGTAGTTTTTTAAAACCAGAGAAGACGTGTGAGGTGTGGATCTGACAGAGGAACTGAGGACACTGCAGACTCATGTGGTAGTGATTTGTCAACCTCAAGGTCTTCACGCCCTAAAGCTTACCTAGCATTATCCCATATTGAACTCTACAAGGGGCCTTACTTTTCAAGAAGAACATCACATTGTATTAAATAAGGCTTGTAACTATGATTCAGGACATAAATTCATAGTTAACATTCATAGAAATGTTCACCGAGGTAATAAATCAGGGTTATTATCTTATAGATTTCTTATGACCTTATGGACATCTGTACAGTAGGACTTCTTTTTTACAGTGAGAGAACACACACCCTGTTCAGCACTTCTGCAGTGACTTCAAAGGCTGATAGAGCCAAAAGAATATTAATAAAGTCAGTTCATCCAAATTATAAAAATGACAGAATTCACACACTCTAGCGGTTTCTAGTCACAGAGATAAGTTGGGTCTTATTTGACAGGTTTATTCACACTACCTGCAGCTACTTTGCAGGTAAATGAGACTCATTTAACATTTAAAACATTTACTAATTTGTGTTCATCTGTTCAATGAAGTGCCACAATCTCGTAAAAAAGTTAAACCTATCCAACTATTAAAGGGGAAATTTACCACCATTTAACCTGCCCGTGCTACGCTCTCATAATAATGGGTAGTTCTCATTCGAGCACTTTTAGATTATGTAAAGCCATCGCTCAATGACTTGTGTTAAATGGATGCTTTTAGACAATGAAGAGCTGTGACTGATTACTGTCATTATCAATTAAAATGCCAAATCATTGTCACCTTTAGTCTTTTAGAAAATGGGGAAAACAGGTACGAGCCGAAATTATCAACATAACCAAAAATCTACTCAGTTGAATAAAAGAGAAAGCTGCAAATCCTGTCATGTAGGAAGCTAGAACAATTTACTAGTTAAATTACTTTTCAGTCATCAAAATTAATCATATTTCTGTTCCTTAACCAATTAGTTAATTGACCAGTAACCTCAAAAGTGCTTTATTGTGAGTGACCTCTCTGTTGCTGACCTTGACTTTGTAAGATTTAAGGGTGAGAAAGTGCCAGTGTGTTTTCCTACCACAGAGGACTGTAAAGGAGCATTCACGCTACACCAGAGCCCATCTGCAATGCTCGTGTGCGTAGGCGGCGAAAGTATGGCAAGGGAGGATGCCAGCACATACTGCTATGGAGAGGGCACACACGCTGACTATCCAGCACCACCTGTCTCACTTGGGTAACTGATGAGCACAAGGTGTGCAACGGTGTGTGCTTTCATTTATCTGCAGAGGAGATGAGTAAGCAAATTCACCCCAAGTGCTAATTATATGGTCAATTTTCTGCAACAGAGGACAAAACGTGTGAGCGTTTCAGTGGTAGATTTATTATGTTTGCATGAATATGGAACAGAAGTTTCAAGGTTTTAACTGATTTGATGTCAGACAAATGCTGTTTTATTTGCTCTTTTTTCTGGTTTAAGCACTCCTGTACTCCAGTTTGTGTGTGGAGGTTGTAGCTGGTGCTTTCATGCGCCTGCCTCTGCCCACTGTGGCTTGGCAGGGAGACACTGCTGCTGACAGGTCCTGAGCAGGAGAGTGCCGCAGGCAGAGCTCAGGCATGACAAACCCTTCTGGAGCTCGCTCATGACTCAACAGAGCTCGAATCCCTAACGCCCTGACCTCCTGCATAATTCTCAAAATATGTGCGTCCCATGCTGAAAACATTTTTAACCACCAAAGGATCTGTTCAGTTTACCTGGGTATAATTTGGGCCCACATTAGTTTAGGTGGGTAGACTCGTGCTTCACCAAGAAAATGATACATGAACAGGTAGACTGAAGTTGTCAAGCCCTCTCTGTTGTTTACAAGTTTTAATTGATTTTTGTCTAACTAAAAATAAACTTCCGGCCTCGACCAATGAGAAATGGACAGTTTATCAGACTACTGAGGCCATTCTCACTCCCAACTGGTCACATACTGACGCGTTAAATTTTATATCCAGGATTGACTTTTTAATACTGTGAAAACCCTGTTTACGCATCACTGTTTTCACTTTCAAGTCTACTGGAACATATAAATATTTCTTCTAGCTTATTTATCTTGTTTCATCTTATCTATCTTGTATTTAATTTGTATTTTTTTTAATTGCTGCTGGTCTCTGAGAGCTACTAACCAAAGTCTCATTGTTTAAACTCAATGACAATAAAGTCTTATCTTATTCTCATCATATATTACCACACAGGGTAACCCACCCCCGTCAGTGCTATTTTACAATAAAGGTACTTGTAGCTGCTCCTTTTTACCCAAGGAGTCTCCACAGAGGAAGAATCTGCATATGCGATTTGGCATAGATTTTTTCTTTTCTTTTTTTTTTTTTACCTGAAGCAACCCTCCCATTAATTCAGGTTTGATACCAGCACTGGGAGTACACTGGCTTGTGACTCCCCTAGTTGAAAACTGGGAACCTATTGTGTTTAAGGGAATGTGTAAACCACCACACCATGAAGGACTTTTAGTGCCATTTTCCAATGGAGAACCAACACCTGTATAAGGAGGAAGGTGGTGTGTTAGATTTCCCAATCCAACCAAAGAGGAGAGTTCAAGTCCTGTCCGTTGGACTAGTTACCCAGCAAGCATTCTACTGTTAAACTGTGTTTTTGTCTGCGTCTAGCGCTGGTTAAAAAATTGTTTCAAAATGAAAGCTGACCCAACACCACAGACGCTCCCTCCACATTGGATGTAGGTAGTTGTTGAGAATGTTGTCGTTGTTAGACTTTCTAGCAAGAGAAAGTTTGCTTTTAAGAATTGTTTTCTGTGCTGCCTTTATTGGTCAAAATAAAAATAGACATTCTTGATAGAAAGATTGAGAAGGGGAAAAAAAAATCTTTCCCTTGAGATGAGTCACAGCCTACTTTATTTTACAATCAAAGTGTAGAATCCCAGGGGCTCACCATGCAAAAAATTAGAGTTTAGATGTGCATAACCATGAATTTCTTTAAAGTGGTGATTTTTTAAAACAGACTACAGTAGTAGTAGTAGTAGTAGTAGTAGTGGTATTCTGTGTACATGGAGAAGATGTGGACGTCTGTTCACAACTATGCACTAACCAGATTAGCTGTCGTTCCTTCTGTGCAATAATCTGATCTACATTTCTTACTTTGTGAAAGACGGTCTGACCTGACCTCTGTTCTACATGGAAATGTCAACATTTGTCTGTCTGCAGTTCAACTTTCGCAGTGGTACCGTGACCATGGTCAGTTTTAACCCAGGAGATGATGTTGGGGGTTCAACAATGTTTGATGGTTAGTTTTCAGGTTTAATTTTTGACTCTATTTTTCCTGTCCCTGTTGGTATTAAAGGCACTAAAACTACTTGGTTAAGTTTAGGGTGGAAATCATGGTATGGTTTGAATTAAACCTTTTCATATTGTTAAACACAAGTTAAAAGGCAAACTTCTCCCATCTGCTACAAGCATCTCCAAAATTATCCTGATTACCACAAGTATGTGTCCTTAGTTACTCCATTTACATATTCCACAACAGTGACCACCAGTGGAGCACTTTTAACTGTGGTCTAATTGTGTCTATTTCAGACACTGAGGGATTCCCATTGAACTCTATCAGACTCTCACACATGTAGAAAATTAAATACAGGGTGCCCATTGCATCACATTGTGAATCCAATGGGTTCTGACCAAGCATCACTAGATTACAAATTGTTCATCACTCAGGACGGTATCATGTCAGAGTACCTAAAACTATAGGTCAAAAAAGTGAGAATGAAATAGTAAAGTTCCCTCATTTCAAATACATGCATATACATTTGGTCAGAAGCAGAAAGAGCAAAGTATGTAAACTGAGGATGTTGGCTGATACTTTGGGTGATCATTATTTGGTTTAACAGTTTTCAAACAAGTCTGACTTTCCTAGTCAAATGATTTATGAATGAATTAGCCTGTTACTGGCCAGTAGAGCCCTGGCACCACATGAAAACCAACCAACTGTCAGCTTGCTGGAACCTCTTTTCCACCAACCATGAAAAGATTTACTCTGGGGGATCCGTGCATTTACATTCTAAAAAGTGTGATGCTACTGCAGCACCACAAAACTGCTGGACCTAAAGTTGGAACCACTGATGTTGCTGGTTATCAGGTTACCACAAGAAATTCACAGATGTGCTGTAGTTCACAGAATTTTTCCACCATGATTTTTTTCCCCAAAAGAAAAGAACTACAAACACCAGTACTCAGTCAAACTACTACTGTTTGGTTTTGGAGCAGGTTAAAATTTCAAAAGGCACCTAGGTAGAACTGCTTCTGCACTGGCACTTACTCTGTGGGTAATAGATCCAGGTGAAGCTGGTACACACAATCTTTGAGTAAAAATACAAAGAGTGACAAAATGTTCCCTTAACAGATGCACAGTGACAGGCGGGCTGCAGAAGCAAACACTTTCAACCCTCATTTGTGACTCTAGGTGTCCAAGTGTTTGTTAGTGGTGTATCATACCGAATGGAGAAGCCTCTGACTCTGACTGGGTTGTCCTACATTCCAAAAAACAATTTTCACAAAGCTGAGATAGAGGAGAAAACAGCTGTGCCTCTTTTCACCAAGAAGCAGAAAGCACAAGCACAGTCACTGGATGGTTAGAGGAAATAGGCATGAACTTAAACCATAAAACTTAAAACTTTTTATTGCTGGATGATTTCTGAGCATTGAAGCACAAGTGGCTTTGTCAAGACATTACTTTGTGTCCTGCTGCTTGTTGTGTGTCTTGCACATAAGTTTGCCTCAGCAGGAGGTCTGATGAACTTGCTGGCAGAGGTGCACACATCTGCATACTTTAGGTATAGTTGGCATAGTGCTATTAGAAGTTATTTAACCCTTTGAACTCCGCTGGCACGGTGATTGACCTTGTCACCAATGAGGTGAGGAAAAAGATTGACTACGACCAATAATAAATCTGTGAACAGCGACACAAATCTCAGCAGCCCAGAATGATCAGTCAATGGCCAGCACCAATTCATACCGAGCAAGATCCACAAATCAGCAACTATAAATGAAATAATTAAAATAAGTTTCACTTTTATCTAGGTTAAATATTACCCAGAGACAAAGAGAGCAGGAAGGAGGCAATGGAACCATTACTTGAAGTGCCTTTAATACTAGGACACTAATTATACTCACCATCTGCAAAATATTGTGCAGCAGTAATTCCCAAGACTGCTATGTTGTTAGGCTTTCATCGTGATCGCACTTTTCCTCGGGAGAAAGTGCTTCAATCCAGCTTGGGACCATTACAAGTCTGCATTTGGCTTCTGTTAGGTGTTGCAGTATACCAACATGAGACTCATCCTGTTAGAGGTCACAGCAGCACTGAATCAGTCTAAGAAATGTAATCATACATAGAAGTAATTCAAAGTGCTTTGTAAGGTATTAAAAACAATAAAAAAGGATCCAACTGAGTGCATAGACAGGGACAACTCCCACTATAAAGCTAATTAGGTGAAGACAGTGTTTTTGCAAGCCTCAAACGAGCATGCAGGCTGTTCTGAGCTTTGGGTGCATAAACACTGATCTCTATCGCCAGATTTAGAATGAGGTCTGGGAATTTGAAGGAGACATCTGTCTAGTGACCTGAGAAAGCTGTTGGGTTGATAAATTGGAAGCATGTCAGACATGTAATGTGGCTCCAGGCAATTAAGAGATTCATAGACCAGAAGCAACATCTTAAAGTCAATTCTACACTGAACTGGTGTCAAGTGGAGGTGTTTAAGAATCTGATAGATACGACTTTCTGTCACAAAAATAAGGCATTGCAGTAATATAGCCTGCTGAAAACAAAGCCATTGAAAAACTGTTAAATTGGGATTTGTGAGTGAGATTGCAAAGTGGAGGTCTCACAGAGGTGGGAAGCAACAAAGTACTTTAGTAGAATTTTCATATACCTGTACTTTAATTCAGTATTTATTTTTCTGACAATTTTTTACTTTTACTCCCAATATTTTAACGCAAGTGTCTCAACTTTCTACCTCTTACATTTTCAAAACAAGCTTGTCACTTTCAGTTTAATGTATTTGAGGGTAGTTGCTGATTATTTTGTATCACTCTGTGCCTTCCTGATTTGAACCTAAATGAACATAACACATAAAAGGCAATCCTACATGTAAAAGGTGTAGCTCTCTTTGGTGCTTATCCCACATTACTGACATATAAGACATTAATATTATTTTAATATTACACTGCTCACAAAAGTTAAGGATATTCAGCTTTTGGGTGAAATTTCAGGATGCACCTAAAATGCACTATAACCTTCAGAGGTGACCTTAATTTGACGACCTCTACACCTTTGAATGCACATGTCCAGCTGTTCAGTGTTTCAGTACTTTTTGCATAACTTGCTGTTCTCTAACAAGGTGCTTAAAAGCAAAATTCACAACTGGTGTTTGATCCATGAATCGACCAAAACATTTGTTGGTTCAGTTAGAATTGGTATTTAAACAGTCCTCTTCATCATGCTGTTCACATTTTGACATCATGAGACCAAGACTACACCTCACAATTGATCAGCAGTTATTGAGACATTGACATTTTTTGTTGTGGTATACCCACCATTGTTGTTGGTTTTTGTTTCAATAAATTGTTTGAGATGAAATCACCATTGCATACCTCTACTTAAATGCCCGACTTTCGTGATATAATATCACTGTAGCATGAACTTTTTATATTTTCCATAAATTTCACCAAAAAGCCAAATATCCTTAACTTTTTGTGAGTAGTGTATATTAATATGACACGAGTTCAGTTAGCTTTGCACACAAATAGCTGGCAGAAATGTCCTTCAAAGAACTACCTTTTACTTTTATACTTTGATTACATTTTGGAGCCGCTATTTTTTCATGTTTATTTAAGTAAAGAAGTTGAATCATATTTCAAATTCTGCTTTTTTAGCACAAGTACTGTATGAGGCAAGGCTGAAATGGTTTGAACATGTTGAGAGGAGGGATAGTGGATATATCAAACAAAGGATGTTGAGGATGGAGCTGCCAGGCAGGAGGAGAAGAGGAAGACCACAGAGAAGATTCATGGGTGTAGTAAAGGACGACATGCAGAGGGTGGTGTGAGGGAAGAGGATGCAAGTGATCGGGGGAGATGGAGGCAGATGATCCACTGCAGTGACCCCTAATGGGAGCAGCCAAAAGAAGAAGAAGATCTATACGGAATGCGTGGTAGTAAGGGATGTGTGTGCTTTTGCCACCTTTGAGCTATCACTGAGCTAGTTTCCATCAGTAGAAAGCAATTCCAATGAAAACTGTAGATGCTGTGTTCACTAGATTTGGAATGTAACATTCCTGCCCTTTCCAGAAATGTTTGGGGCAGCCATGGTACAGGGGGTTGAGCAGGTTGTCCTCCAGTCAGAAGGCAGCTGGTTCAAAGCGCCCTTAGGCAAGATGCTGAATCCCAAGTTGCTCCTGATGGATCCATCTGTATGTTATAGTTAAAGCACTTAAATGTATAGAATAAAACACAGAATGAATGTAGCTTTTAGTAAAAAGCGCTAAAAAGTAAAAAGCACCAATCCATTTACCATCTATTGCTTTTGACTTAAGTGTACAACATAATTAAATGCTATGTACAGATATACCAAAGTGAAGCCAAATCATTAAAATGAACGGACACTGTTCAAGAGAAACAGGAAATTTTAGTTTTATTTAACAGTAACAATACAAAAATAATAATAATGTAACTCCTAAAATGATGTGTGTGTGTAGGTGTGTAGGTGTGTGTGTGTGTGCATGCATATTTTTATGTTATGCTTCTTTATGCTTTTACTTTAATAGACTTTGGATGCAAATACTTTACTTTCTGCTCTATATTATTTGTTCTAAAGCATTAGTTTCTTATTAGTTCACATATAAATTGCATTATTATAGAACAAGCTATCCAGCAATACATAAGTAATTAAAATCATCTACAGGTGCAAAGTTTAAGTGATATACATATCAATGATTCAGTAAATATGATACAATAATACAATCTGAATTCCAGAAAAGTTGGGACATTCTTTAAATCTGAACAAAAACACTAAAAGACTTTCAAATCATGAGCCAATATTTTATTCACAACAGAACATAAATAACATAACAAATGTTTAAACTGAGAAATATTACAAATTTTTACCATGGTGAAGCATCTCCTCTTCTTTTCAAAACAGTTTGAAGATGTCTGGGCATCAAGGTCATGCGTTTCTGGAGTTTTGGTGTTGGTGGAATTCGGTCCCATTCTTGCTTGATATAGGTTTCCAGCTGCTGAAGAGGTCGAGGTCGTCTTTGATGTATTTTTCATTTAATGATGTGCCAAATGTTCCCTATAGGTGAAAGATCTGGACTGCAGGCAGGCCAATTCAGCACCTGGACTCTTCTCTGACGAAGCCATGCTGTTGTAATAGCTGCAGTATGTGGTTTTGCCTTGTCCTGCTGAAATACACAAGGCCTTCCTTGAAATAGATGTCGTCTGGAGGTTGCTCTGAAACCTTAATATACCTTTCAGCATTCATAGTTCCTTCCAAAACATGCAAGCTGCCCATACTGTATGCGCTTATGCACCCTCATACCATCAGAGATGCTGGCTTTTGAACTGAATGCTGATAACCCACTGGAAGGTCTCCCTCCTCTTTAGCCTGGTGGACACAGCGTCCATGATTACCAACAAGAATGTCAAATTTGGACACATCTGACCATAGAACACTTTCCCACTTTGAAACAGTCCATTTCAAATGAGTCTTGGCCCACAGGACACGAAGGTGGTTCTAGACCATGTTCAAATATGGCTTCCTTTTTGCATGATAGAGTTTAGTTGGCATCTGCAGATGGCACAGAGGATTGTGTTAAATGACAGTGGTGTCTGGAAGTATTCCTGGGCCCATTTAGTGATGTCAGTGACACAATCATGTCGATGAGTGATGGAGTGTAGTCTGAGGGCCTGAAGACCAAGGGCATCCAATAAAGGTCTTCGGCCTTGTCTCTTACGCACAGAGACATCTCCAGTTTCTCTGAATCTCTTGATGATGCTATGCACTGTATATGATGAATGATGAGAGTTGCAAAGCCTTTGTAATTTGACATTGAGAAACATTGTTTTTGAAGTATTCCACAATCTTTTTACGCACTCTTTCACAGATTGGAAAGCCTCTGCCCATCTTCACTTCTGAGAGACTCTGCCTCTCTAAGACATCCTTTTTATAGCTAATCATGTTATAGACGTGATATCATTTAACTTAATTACTTGCTAGGTGTTCTCCCAGCGTAATCTTTTTGAACTTTCTTGCTTTTTTAGCCATTTGTTGCCCCCTTGCCAACTTTTTTGGGACCTGTAGCAGGCATTAAATTTGAAATAAGCTCATTTAGTGGCTGAAGGTGTACAATTTCCCAGTTTGAACATTTGTTATGTTATCTATGTTCTGTTGTGAATAAAATATTACCTTGTGTGATTTGAAAGTCTTTTAGTTTTCATTTTGTTTAAATTTAAAGAAAGTCCCAACTTTTCTGGCATTCAGGTTGTAGATAAAATCAATTTATTTTTCTGTACAAAATGAATTAAATTTATCTGAAAGCTAATGTGAGGCTTTAGTACAGTCATAAACATGACTTGCACAAATTTGCTTTGAGCCATTGTAACACATCTCTCAGATCAACAGCAGAATACAGAGTAAAAACAAACCAGTTTGAAGAGTGCTGTACTGAACAGGGTCACTTTTTAGAAGCCTGGTGTCACTGGCACATGGTTTAATAAAGGTAGGCACAGCTCTGTGTTCTGTCACTTCTCAAATCAACATATGTCCTATTTCTTTCAGCTAATGGTGATTTAGTGAACTGAAGGAGTTTTTCTTTCTGTATAAAGAAACTGTGGACACAAAGTAACCAAAGAATCAGTAATATTCATTTGTAGAAAAATGTACAGTGTTTATTGTGTTCCTAATTTAAACAATATTTTTTTGCCAGTGTACGCACATCTGTTGTCTGAGAAGTGATGAAATACACTGCTTGAGCTGGTCACTGAACAAAAAAGGGGCCCTCTTTGGTTTTTTCTTGGGCAGCATGTCCCCACTGAGCTGCTGTGGAGGATCTGTAACACAAAGAAGGAATTTTAGAGTAAAATGGCTGTAACTTTGGAAGATGTCCACTTGACTGACTAATCTTAAAAGCTGGAGATAATACGAGGCTTATTTATTTATTTTTTTACAAAAAATACAAAATCCGCCTTTTTTCCTTAAAATCTGCAATAATCTTCTTTTGTGTCTTTTAACACTTATATTAAATGTATGTTAAAAAGGGAATGGCCAATATGAAAAGGAAGAAGCATTATCACTAAGACCTATTTTAAAGATCACATAGGCGCATGAATTTTTTTTAGACAGAGTTATATCATAGCAGCAGCTTCGTCACCTTACTTATAAGTCTGTCATCAGTTTTGACCCTGGAACGCTATTGTTCTAGGGTTAAGAGACCTGGCATCAACACTGAGGAATATAACATTTTTCTTTGCTGCACAAGTTTGTATTGTATGTAATACAGCATCTAATGCGGTTTTACTCTGGTCATTGAGATCTTAGTTCTATATTTTCCAAGTGGTTGGAAACATGATGACCACCACCTAAGCCACAGCAACTAATATACCATGCTCTTCACATAATGGATGTGCATTTACCTCAGTTCTCTCCCCCCGCTCCTGTCCCTTTTCTGTTCCGTCTCTCATCTCTCGCTCTGTCTCACAGATTCAAGCCTGTAATGATGCCTCACTTCAGGATGAGCACGCTGCCATTTTTCATAATTAAGGCCGGATATGATTTTCATACAGCCTCCTGGTTGACATTTCTGAACACGCGCGCACACACACGCGCATGCACGCACGCACAGCTATTAGAGACTGAGGACAGAACCTATGAGAAATGAACGCCATTATTAAATCATGTAAGGCAAAGAAAAGCAGCAAACTATATTATTTGCCAAACGAAACCCATCAATATTTTTAGTATTTTACCTGGAAAAATATTTGGATTGCTAAACAGTTATCAGAATTATTGCTAATTATGTTTGTGGACAAACCATTTGTTTGCTGAATGCCAAATAGATCACAATATATTTGGTATATACACTACCAGTAAAAGGTTGGGACACACAGTCATACGAAATAGAAAGTCGCCACAGGACTATACGCAGACCTGTGAAAAAACTAAGTACACCCCACAATTCAGTAGCTTGTATGTAGAACCACCTTTAGCAGGAATAACTTGAAGTAATTGTTTTCCGAATGACCTTATCAGTCTTTCCCATCACTGTGCTGGGATTTTGGCCCATTTTTTTCCTTACAAAGTTCCATCAGTTCATTGAGGTTTGCAGGTATTTGTTCATGCACAGCTCTCTACCACTGTCCCACCACTGTATTTCAGTTGGGTTAAGGTCTCCACATTAATCAGGCTAACTGGGAACAGGTGAGGTGTCATGATTTGATATAAAAAATAGCATCTATCAAAGGCTCAACCTTTGCAAACAAGGATGGGTCATGGCTCACACTTTTGTGCAAAAATGTACGAGAGAATTTTTAGTCAGTTCAAAAGGAGCATTTCTTAAAGCAAGATTGTAGCAAATTTAGGTTCTTTCAGCATTTAAAGTGTATAATATTGTGAAAAGATTAAAAAAAAAAAAAAATCAGAGACATCTCAGTGCATAAATGTAAGGTCAGAAACCAATTTTGAATGCAGGTGAGTTTTGAGCCCTCAGATTGCACTGCCTAAGAAACTGTCATGCAGCTGTGACAAATATAGCCACCTGGGCTTGGGAGCACTTCAGAAAACTGTTGTCACTTAACACAGTCTGTTGCTGCATCCAGGAATGCAACCCGAAATTGCATCGCATGAAAAAGAAGCCATATATCAACCCTGTGTAGGAATGGCATATGTTCATTTGGCCTGAGCTTTTCTCAGATGGACCACAAACTGCGGACCTGTGTGCAGAGGTCAGATGAGTCTACATGTCAGCCTGTTTTCAGTCAAGTGCGCATTCTCCATGCCAAAGCTGAAAAAGACCAATCAGATTGTTATCAGGGAAAAGTGCAAAAACCAGTATTTTGATAGTATGGGGATGCATCATTGCCCAAAGCATGGGTGAATTGCATCTACGTGAAGATACCACTAACTCTGAGGCATATATTAGGATATTAGACAGACATATGCTGCCATCAAGGTAACGTCTCTTCCTGGGAAGTCCATGCTTATATCAGCAGGACAATGCCGGGCCACATTCTGTACGGGCTACAACAGCATGGCTTCTACTAGTTCAGATCCATCTACTATTGAAAATGTATGACACATCATTAAGAGGAGAATCGGAAAATAGACCACAAACCGCTGAGCAGTTGAAATGTGATATCAAACAAGAATGGACATAATTTACAGTTGTAAAACTAGATTAGTATCCTCAGTTCCAAAAAGATTAAAGTGTAAAAGGAAAAGTGAAGCAACACAATGGTAGGCATGCCTGTGTCCCAACTTTTACTGTGTGTTGTAGCCATCAAATTATACATTTGTGTATATTTGCAAAATTCAATTAAGTTGGTCAGTAAAATTTTTGAAATTCATTTCTCTCTTCTTAAATAAATGTTTGTGTAAATTAACATCAAAGTTTTTTTTTTTTTTTAATTTTTACTGTATTTTGGAAAATGTCCAAACTTATCTGGAAATGGGGTTTGTAAATCAAGGTACAGCTGGACCAGCATAGGTACCACAAACATTTGCAGTGACACAACATCTCCTATGGTTTGAGCTTGGTAGGAGTATTGATAGTTTTCAAATAGGACAAAACACACCAACAGGCTCTGTTTGACCAAGAAACAGGGTGATGAAGTCTTGCATCAGATGACCTTGTCCCTGCTATCATCTGATGTAAAAGATAAGATGGTTTGGAATGAGTTGAACCCAACTGAAGGAAAAGCAGCCAAAAGGTGCTGGGCATCAACAATCTCATAAAGCTGGTTGAAACTGTGCAAAGATGTTACCAAAGGAAAGGGTTGCAAATGTCATGAAAAATCACTCCATGAGCAAACTGGGGAGCTAGAAAATAAATGCATGGTTTGTTTTCTTTTAAATGCATATTCTTTTACCTTATTTAAAAAAATGTTTGTCTAAGATTGTTTTCTGCAAAGTACTGTGTGACTCCTGTCCATGAAAAGTGTTAAAAATATAGCTTGCCAGCAAACAAATGACAAACTGTACCCTTGAAGTCGACAAATACACATAAGCATGAGCAAAGCCAAAGAAATGGTTGTGAAAATTTTGATTTGGAAGTGCATGACTGCAGTCCAAACTAACACCTTTGTGACAAAGTTAAAGTTTAACTAGAGCCAGGCCTCCTCCCCAAACACTGATGGCCCATGGCATTCAGGCTCTTGTATAGCAGAATGGGAAAGAAGCAGCATAACATTTCAGGGTTCAACAGCAACATGGAGGCATGGATCAGTAGTTCAAATATGACCAGTGAGTAAATGACAAAATACCAGAACTGGTATGTTTTTCCAAAAACTATTCAGTTCAGTTTTATTCACATAGCACAAATTCATAACAAAAGTCACCTTAAGGTGCTTTACACTGTAGGGTAAAGACCCAACAAATATTAAAAATGGATTACAGGGACATACAGTCACATTGCAAGTTCCTTTATTAAAACATAATTTACTGAGTCACTCTCAAATACATCATGGTTTTCTGAGACATTCATAAAATGGCTCTTCTTTTTACAACCAGTCATCTTATGGCGTCAGTTGTTAGAATGCAGCTTTAAGGCATTTCTGGGTTTTTTTTGTGTGTTTTTTTTCTGGAAGCTTCTTCCACCTTTATATAGACAATCAGTGCTAGAAGTTCCATTTATTCAGTTTTAGTAATGTTTGTTAAAATCTTAAGTGTCCTACTGCCCTTTGGGAATAATTCATCCTTTCTTGGAATCAGAGCATTTATTCATGAAAGTTTTATATTTTCAAAGAGAAAACATAGGCTAATGCAGGTTTGTTTTTCATTGTTTGGTAATAAGAAGCCTTTGGGCAGTACCGTAATCATTGTGACATTTGATCATTTATCATCGAAAAAGCAAGTAAAATGACCTCAAGGTCAAAGAACAAAAATGACCTAAAATCTAACATAACATCCTATTTATAGTTTAATTACCTAATATGGACTGAGGCCATGTTTTACCTTCAAATGCCTGCTTATAAAACTGTGAAATTACGGAGCTATTTCCAGCGAGGGAAACATTTTTCAAGTTTGAAACTTCTTGTTCCTTGATGGATGAAGGATGTGAAAATCTATGTTCTGGCAGTTCAGACTCCACATATTTGGTCTCTGTGGAGCTGTGTTAGTTTCTCTGAAAAACTCACATTTTAAACTTGATTTGCAGATGCCTATTAATGCTATGGGGAAAACTTTCCTGATGACTTACCTGGTTAGCTGGATATAGAGTAAGGATTTAATTATTTTTAACAGTCACTTTATATACAGATTTTTTGTTTTACCCCTAATAGATGATTAAACAAAGCCCATGCCTTTGACGAACCAACTAAATCAACAGAATAAAGCTGTGCTAATCAATTAATATTGATGAGAAAGTTGCAAGTTGAAAAGCAAAGTTCTCGCAAGTTTTTTGCAGTCAAAAACGAAGAAAGAAACCAGCTCCCTCACCCCACCAACTGTCAAGGTTGCCATTTGTAGTCTCTAAATGCTCTTGTCCTACTTTCTAACACCCAGGTTCTTTTCAGCTTAATCAACAAGTTTCTCCTCCTTGTTTTGAGGTTTAAATGCAAAGCGATTGAGTGACAAAACTCTGCCAATCAAAATGTGTTTCATGACCACTTGAGATTCTTGGCTGATCATAGAGTGTGAAAACATCTGAGACTCTGAAGCTAAGGTCTCATCAAGAGACTGCAACAGCAAACCTGACATGACTGTGAATTGGCCGCAAGACTCTCACTTTCAGCTTAAGACTTGTTTCTTGAAAATGGTCTGTTTTGCAGTACAGCTTCAGTCCCGTTCCTTTTCCCTCTGAATCAATGCAAAGCCTGTGAATGCAGACAGCCTATTTGTCAAGTGTTTCAATTAAGCGTGTATAATGCCACTGTGTTGCCAGCCAGGAATCTGTTTTTTGAGATGTATAAATACACGGGTAAACACTCTTATTTACTTCAGTGTTCTCAAACATAATCGCTAGGCTTGGCTCCTTGCTCTGTGCCCTGCATGAAATTAACTGGCTATTGATTTCTTAAACATCTCCCCACAGCCCTCAGCATCACGGGGACCTAATTGGCTAAACCACAGTTTTAGTTTCAAACCACGTGACAATTTTGCTCTTAATGTTGCTGACCAGTGGATGGGCTGATTTTAGAAAAGACTGCACGATAACATATCAGACCTTTTTTTCCCCCTCTTTTTTTAAAGTCATATTTCACATCTCAGCCTGTGAGCTGGAATACTTGATGTGACATTTGGTGACATTTAGCACTGGAATGCGAATGACTGAGTCTTAACATGAAAGGTCATGCCATTGGAGGGAGTTTGTCCTCTAGATCTGACTTATGTCTGCATATCTGTGTTTCTGACAAAAAAACCAAACAATGTTGGATCCTTCCTCGTGTGATTGATTTTTGGCCTTTTAATAGTATGTATGCTATTTTCAACAGCTGCAGCAGTACAACAATTTTCAAACAAGTATCTTTAAAGGAACTACTGAACAGATTATTCTTTTGGAATTGCCACTATGTCTTCTATATCATTTAAAAACAGTCCACAGCAGACCCAGCTGTCTGTAGCAATAAATTTAAGCAAGAACACAATTACTATACAAATACAAATACTAGCAAGTGAAGACATACATACATAATTGTCCATACATTCAATTTTTTATTTAAGTTTTAATTCTATATGGTGCCAACTGACTGTAAACATTGCCTCAAGGCACTTTGTGTTGTAGGTAAAGGGTAAAGGTAAACAATATTAGAGAGAAAATCTAACAGACAGGTGACCTGCTATGAGTAAGCACTTGGTGACAGTGGGAAGGAAGAACTCCCTTTTAACAAGAAGAGACCTCCAGCAGAACCAGGCTCAGGGAGTCTGCATGCATAAATGCAAGGGGAGTGGAAAGAGCTGAGAGCAGAAGAAATGACAAGTGCGTCTTAGGAAGCAGGATGTGCCTACTGCAGCTTAACTAAGGCTACATTTACACTACAGGTCTTAATGCTCAATTCCGATTTTTTGCTGAGATCTGATGATTTTCCGCGGTTGTTCACATTATAATTTAAATGTGACCACCATCAAACTCCAGTGTGAACAGTCCATGGCCTTGAAGTGGTCTGCATGTGTAGAAGACGTGATGTCACAGCATGCTGAAGTAAATATGGAACTTGCACATCTCCGTGTGGAATGGACCAGTCAAAGCCTAAACCTTTAGTGAGCCCTGTGCTCACCACCGGGCACTGTGGAGCTTAGCATGTGCCAGCAAATAGCAGAATTGGCGGGTCTGCCACTGGTACCCTGTGCTTTTCACAGATGAGAGCAGGTTCAACCTGAGCACATGTAACAGACATGAAAGGGTCTGAAGAAGCCATGGAAAACATTATGCTACCTGTAATATTATTCAGCATGACTGGTTTGGTGGTGGTTCAGTGATGGTAAGGGGAGACATATCCATGGAAAGACACACAGACCTCTACAGGCTATACAATGGCACCCTGAATGCCATTAGGTATTGGAATGAAATTCTTGGATCCATTGTCAGACGCTACGCTGGTGCAATGGGTACTGGGTTCCTCCTGGTACACGACAAAGCCCGGCCTCGTGTGGCCGATTGAACATCTCTGGGACATGAGCAGTACATATAAAAAAAAAAAATATCCCCTCGCCCCTGAGGGCGGTCTATCCTTCAAGCTCAGGTCCTCTACCAGAGGCCTGGGAGCTTGAGGGTCCTGCGCAGTATCTTAGCAGTTCCTAGGACTGCGTTCTTCTGGACAGAGATCTCGGATGTTGTACCTGGGATCTACTGGAGCCACTCGCCTAGCTTGGGAGTCACTGCACCCAGTGCTCAGATTACCACTGGGACCACTGTTACCTTCACCCTCCACATCCTCTTGAGCTCTTCTGAGCCCTTGGTACTTCTCTAGTTTCTCATGTTCCTTCTTCCTGATGTTGCTGTCATTCGGTGTGTGTGTGTGTGTGTGTGTGTGTGTGTGTGTGTGTGTGTGTGTGTGTGTATATGTATAAGTAAAAGGATGCCAATATATGACTTACTTTGAAAAATACTAGAATTTTCTCTTAAAACCTAAAGTTAATTTGTGGCTTTTTAAAACAGAAAATGTTCTGGCAGCAGAATCCATAATAATTCTAAAATATTGGGGCATGAAAACCAAATTAAGTTGCTTTTGTTGCAAGATTTTCTTTTCCACCTCCTCCGGCCGCAGGTTCTGTAACATTCCTGTTCAAAGTTTGGGTCCCACACTGCCTTCTAATTGGACAGGGACTGAGGGGACACTTGTGATGTGATGGTGATGACAAGAACAGCAGCGTTCAACCACACAGCCTGTGGGAGCTCTCTTCTGACAAAATCGATGTGTGCAGCTGGCCCAGCTGAGGCCATAGGGAGTCTAGATCGGCAGAACTAATTACTGTGCATTTTAAAAGTTAATTTCTGGCTGGTTCACTGCTGGTGGGGTTTTTTCCTGTCTGTCCTTCTTTCCCTCCCTGCTTCACTGAAAGAATCACTTTTATTTTGAAGGGTTTTGAGTGTGCTCCACACAGTTCAAACCACTAGCATGATGGGATTCAGCAGGGGATTTTAGGGCAAAAAACTAATAATTATTTCCCTGTTATACAGTATATCCAGACATTCTTACAAAACAATATCTAAATTACCAAACTTTGATTGGTGGAAATAATTTCTTTCTCTGACATGACTAGTGACTTAACCTTGATATATAATTCAGTTTAGCTGTATTGATATTGCACCAATTCACAGCAATAACTGCCTCAAGGAGCTTTATATTATAAAGTAAAAACCCAGTATATAATAGATATTCTAGCATTTTTATATCTTTATATCATTTATATATTAAATAACACATTATTTGTAATGACAAAAACTTCAAACTGAGAACATTAGGACTTTAGCACCACTTGAAATATTGTTTACTGCCTGACAGAGGACTGTACACCTGATATATGCGCGCGGACACACACACACACACACACACACACATATATATATATATATATATATATATTTTTTTTTTTTTATAAATTTTATAAAAAAAAAATTTTTTTTTTTTCTGT
>VUQH01045414.1:0-11778 GCA_015106775.1 Etroplus canarensis | reverse complement strand
ACACACACACACACACACACACACACACACACACACACACACACACGCTTTTCCTCTTATTGAGGATCCAGGGGTGAATAATTCAAGCTGGGATGCACAGCTCTGAGCCGACATGAGGAGACAGGCTTCTTCAGGTAACTGAGGGCGATGTCGACCGGCCCGGCCTGTGGGGAATCCACCACAGGAGCTCCCGGGCAGGTGGGGGGGTTCACTGCAGCTTTCTCCTCCAGCAGGGAAGCTGATAGATTGTAGCATCCACTGACAAGACAGAACAGTGTGGTAAGTGGTAGTCATAGGATGCTAAATATAGCAGTGACTCAACAAATATGCTTTGAAAGGTACTTTCAAGTATCATTACATAACAACTAAAAGAACTTTCTATGCTGACAATGAATTATTCACTTAATATAGTAAATCATTTAAATATCATAACTAAATTATTTCAGCTGTCCAACCCATGGAGAATTTATTGCATCTGTAAAGCCTATTAAAAAGCCAAAACTCGTCCGATGTGAATCGGAGCATACTGCAGCTGGGGTTGTTACTACAAAACAGTAATTAATTCTATTACTCATTTACACCTTTTTGGATTTTTTTTATACTACTTATTACATTATTTTCTTTTCCTTCTTATTCTTTCTTATTATTTATCTTATAAGAACAGATGATATACATTACCAGGTAACTGTTAATTAACAACACAATATTTAGCTATACATACAGTTAGGGCCATAACTTTTTGGACAATGACACATTTTTTTGTAATTTTTAGTTTAAAAAAGTCAGATGTGATGGAGTGCAGACTTTCAGCTTTAATTCAAGATGTTTAAGAAAAGTATTTCATTAACTATTTAAGGATTGCTGTTTTATACAAAGTCCCCCATTTTAAGATGCTCAAAATTAATGGGACAACTGACTGACAAGCAGTTTTATGGCCAGGTGAAGCCTGTTTCCTCATTACTTCATGGTAAGCAAAGCAGATAAAATATCTGGTTTTGATTCCAAGTGTTGAACTTGCAATGCAAGTGAAGGAGACCATTTTTAGCCTGAAAAAAACTAAATAAACCAGAACACTATCAGCAATAACTGTAGCAATGGCCAAAATAACAATCTGGACAATGCTTTCAAAGAAAGAATGCACAGGCCAGCTCAGCAACACCATCACCATTATGTTACCTGTTTGTCAAAACTTGTTGTACTACTTGTAGTTGGAAGACACATACACCTCATTGGCTGAGACAGATGATCAAAAACAGTGTGGGGGTTGACTATAAAATTCTAAGGATGCATAATTTCAAAAATGGATCTTAAATGTCTCTTGGGAATCCAAAATAATCATTACCCTGGGGTTTGGATTGCATTCAAGCGTATTTAGTATTTAACACTAAAACCGAGATATAGCATTAACAAAATCCTTTAATTTATTTGGTTATCAGTAAATTCATTCTTGGCAAGGCCATTTAATTTTTTTAGTTTTATTTTCACTCATGCCACATGAATTGCAAGAGGCTAATATGCTTCACAATTAGATAAAACACTTAATATCTTTGGCGCTCTTTGATGCTCTGAGCCTTTTTATACAGCTTGTGTGTGTGTGTGTGTGTGCGTGTGTGCACATGTACCTGTGTTGCACATGTTGTGGGGACATATTGTTGCACTCTTAATTGTGAGGAACCCAGTCTCTTTGAGGACAGAAATTATGTCCCAATAATGCAATAATTACATTTTGGAATGAAGAGTTGATTTGAGGTTAGGGTCAAAATTATATTAAGATTAAGGTTACCGTTAGTGTTAGTCTTTCGGAAATGTAATGTCATCTTTGGAGATGGAGACATGGAGACAGTGTATGTGAGTGACAGTCAGAAAGGGATAGAAATCCTGTGCTTTCTCACAAAAGTCTCTATTTAAGGGCAGTGGGGAGACGGTTAATCTCAAGTGGGCTGAGCCCACAGTGGTTTCTGCTTAATTAATGGCATGCCATCTGTCACTCTCCAGAGGAAGGAGACCACCAGCTGTTCAGGCTTTGATCTCACCTGTCACCTGTCGGGACTATCTATGAATGTCTGTGTGTCTGCAAGTATGAGCAAGTAAGCTTGTCATTACTCACCTCCTCAGTGCAGAGCTCCTTGAATTGAGTGACATTATCAAGTCTTCAGCACAACACAATTCAATGAAACTGTTTCTCTAGTTTGTTTAATTTTATCTGTTTTTTAAAATTTCTCTTAGTACATAACACCAGACCTTATTAACACAATCTTGGAGAGTGAGACGATGCATGAGGAATGGAGAAAAAAATACCAATCTTTAAGAATAAGGGTGATATGAAGAGTTGTAATAACTACAGAGGGATGAAGCTGATGAACCGTACCAATGGAAAGAATTTTTGAAGCTAGGTTAAGAAGAGAGGTGCCGATCAGCAAGCCACAGTATGATTTCATGCCAAGAAAGAGTACTACAGATGCAATGTGTTTTAGTAGTGTGGACCCAGGAGCGGACAGACTCAGAAGGATGGTTTAAACAGTTTTAATGAATCACAAGTGTATTTACAATAAAGTGAAACAATGTGCAAAGTCTTTTGTCTTTGAATCACAGTGTATACACAAGATGGAGATGAAAGGAATCACAGGTGTATTTGCAAGATGGTGTGCAAAGTTACTTTCCTTGGGTTTCCCTGGCTTTGAGTAGTGCGTACTGACAGGGAGTTTGACAGGCGGACTTTGGTCCAAAGCACTTGACAAAGTCCTTGGATTGAGAGAGTGGCAGGGTTCTTAATAGCTCCAGTGTGGCACATGAAAATCTAGGTAGAGAGAAACATTAGTCATCTAGAAGGTAACGAGAATTTCAGTGCTTGAACACGAGCCTGGCTTACTACACTGAGCAGTAGCTAACTGTCTGGTGGACAGCGGAGAGACTGCAGGGCTTAAATGCAGCTGGAATGGTAATAGGAAGCAGGTGTGCAGTCTCAACTCCGCCCAGCCACACCTGAAGATTAAAACACATTTCTTTTTAGGTTTTTCTATTTTCTGGTATTTGAAGTTTTGAATCTTATGTTTTGAGGTTTGGAATTTTGTGTTGGTTTTATTTTTCTTGTGTTATTATTAGGTTCAGATTTTGTCTTTAGGTTTTTATTACTATTGTTGTGTCTTTGTTCAGTTTGATTTAAGTCACCAGAAACAATACTTACAATTCCTTTCAATGCCAAAATTCTGAAAACATGACACTTTTTTGTGTCATAAGTAGGTCCCTGGTTCAATTCCAGGTGGGAACACAAGCCCCTCCCATGATGGAGGGATGTGTCAGGAAGAGGATAGAGCCTCTGCTGAATTACTGATGTGACTTAATCCGCTGCGGTGACCCCTTGGTGAAAATACAAGAGAGCAGCCAAAGGAAGTACCATAGCAAGTACCAAGGCAGCAATTCTTCCCGACTGACAAGGGCAGCATGCTCCTACAAATGTTTTAGTCTATCTTTACATGCTGAAGAAGAATAGGGATGCCCCCAAACACAGGAAAAATACACATGGCACAGTAAAAACTACATATGGATGATGGTGACTAGTGCAGTGGCTGCAAAAGCTCTGCCCCGACTCGCTCATAAAGAAGGCATTTAAGGCTCATAAGAGCTGGGTATGGAAGTATGTTGTGTTCCTGGTGAATGACCAAAGCAATAAGTGCTTCACAAAAGGAAATATGAAAACAATGCTATCATGCTTTTCAGACCAAAGAAGGAAATGCTTCTAATTTAGCGAAGCACCTGAAAAGGACCGGTATCCAGATATGTTCAAAGAATTCAAGGTTTCAGTTCATATTAACAGCATCCAAAGTATATCCTCCTTATGTTATCCTGAAATACACTTTATCATTTTGTTTCACACAGCTGGCATTGCCTTTGTGAAGTCAGTGATGTTCCACAGGATAAAACGTTTACAGTGGCTAATGTTATAAAAATACTTTGTCTAATGTAAATGACTAAATTTATATCACATGGTAACAATATCTATATGCCGCTGTTCCTTTTGAAGACCTTGAACTGGTAAAGAAAAGCTACAAAAAGTCATGAAAAATGATGCCATTCATAGGAATCATTGCAGCATCCGTGCATAACTGTTGCACTACTAGCACAGAAATAATAGCACTGTATTCTGTTCTGTTCCTTTGTTATTTTTATTCACAGAAAAGCCATTTTATGAAGTTCAACAGTGGTGCGGTGGTTAGTACTGTCGCCTCACAGCAAGACGGTACGGGCTCGAATCTGGCAGCCAGCCAGCTTGGGCCCCCCGTGTGGAGTTTGCATGTTCTCACCATGCATGCTTGGGTTCTCTCCGGGTGCTCCGGCTTCCTCCCACAGTCCAAAGACATGCAAAGGGGTTAGGTCGGTTGGTGATTCTAAATTGACCACAGGTGTAAATGTGCACATGAATGGTTGTCCGTCTCTCTCTGTGTTGGCTCTGCGACAGACAGGTGACTTGTCCAGGGTGTACTAGGCTCCAGTGCCTCCTCCTGGAAGAAAATGAACGAATGAATTAAATGGTGTAATTCTACTGGTACTGTCAACTAAATTTCTGGTATCGTGGCATCCCAAGTCTGTATACTTAGGTGTCTGTTTTACTTCTGTAGTTAGTGATCTGTTGCGTCTTGCTTTGAGTTTTACTTCCTCTTTGTAACTGTCTCGATTTTTTTCACCTGTGACTCTTTTGCCTTCTGATCCCAATCCCAGTTAGCCCACAGTGCTTGTGGCTACATAGTTCTGTGTTACCGTTGTCCTTTGCTGCATTGTCTACTAAGTTCAGTGTATGTTCCTGCCATGTCCATCACAAACAAGTTTAGTTTAGCAAATATTGTTGCTCACAAAAAGTCACCAACTGTATCCTTGTACTATAATATAAAATTTGTTTTTTGCTTACAGTTGCCTTTTTGCCTCCTTGGAAAGTTATTGGGAGAGTACAGTATAAAGAAATTTGAAGATCCAAGCCAGCATAGCTCTCAAAGAACGGTTAATCAATGTCATCAACTAATCAGTTTCAACTAGTATCCACTCTCCACTCAGATAAATAATAGTGCTGATGGGGGGAATAATGACATACTCTATTTAAGCTGTTATTTATGAAGGCAGTGCCGTATGTTGTTAAAAAAAAAAATGTAGAAGTTTTTATGTCCCCCACATAGCAGTGCTTACTGACAGCTAATTTACATGTGAAAGACATTGGCAGAGTTGGCATAGAAGCAGTGGTTTCAGTTAAAATTAGATAAGGAAAAATGTGAGAAGTTGAAAATTGAAATTAGAGATAAAGAGAATCAAAGGAGGGAACAGTTTTGAAGTGAAGTCAGATTGATTTGAGGAGATGCGCTGCCACACAATATAGAAACAAAGGATGAAAGAAAGACAGAGCGAGGATAGCAGGAGTTAGATTATGTTCGCTGTGGCTGTCACACAGTCCGGCAGAGTTGTTCAGACACAGGCAGAGGCTGTGCACCCATAATTCAGTTTGATTTAGGGCTGCGATAGAGCGCATAGGGATAATAAGCAGTATAATTTGCAGGAAGGTGTGACCAGACTAGATAAGTAGGATACTAGTGTTTGCAGCACATCCCAGTTTCGCCCCTCGCATTCTCTTTCTCAGTCATTTCAGTGCACTTCTGCCTCATTCACTTCTGCCAGTTAATTTCACTTTCACACATCAGTTGTTTCTTCCCAGTATGTTCTGACCTAATTGTAGACAAAATTAGTGGACTGTCTAGCGTAACCGTGCTTTTCACCCTATGTAAGCTGGATATGCTCCAGGCCACCCTAAGTTGGATAAGAGGTTAAGGCAATGGATGGATAAATATGTTAGTGTGAAAATGATGCACAATCAAATTCAACATATATGGTCTGACCAAACAAAACAGTTAAAAAAAGCAAAGTTAGTTTGCTTGCCCTGACAAAACACACTTTAAGATGCTTTTGTCCTCTAGTCATGCAAGGCCAGTCAGACCAACTAGTAGAAATGCTGTGGCTAAAAAGAAAAGGACAGCAGGAAACAGTAATAGCAGAAATCACTGTTTCCCCATGTACAGCAACTTTAGGTCTCAAACAAATTTCCCCTCATAAAAAGTTGTGTGGCCACACATGAATTGAATTCGCTCGCACCAAAGTGAGGCCAGCATCTCTTGTGACCTTTAACTGAAGAGAACAGACACCACTCCACACTCACAGCTTACTCTCACAGCTTTTCTGCCAGTCAGCAAACAGAAAAACACCAGGTTCCACTGGTCACAATAAGTTTTACCAGGCATGTTAGGATGAAGGTGTGTTACATGCAACTATAAATATCTGCATCATCTGACTTGTTAGTATGTGTTTCCCCAAACACCCTCTTTCTCTTGGATTAGATTTTCATCTATTTTTTAGCTTATTTTTTAAATGTTTCCATTTTTAAACCTCATGTTTGATATATTTAACCCTCAAAATCATTTATCATTTACAAACCCTATAAGTAATTGACTAATCCTTAAAATTTCCTTTCTCATATGATAAACTTTCATTGGCCTGGCCTGACTGACAATCAGCGCTTGTTATGGTAATAGCTGCTTGTTCAAGGATGGGACATGACATTAAACTTGTCAGCACATATTATAATGTTGGACAGAGCAGGAAAGAGCATTCTGCCTTCCTGTCCTCATCTTAATGGCAGTCATCTCCTGGTTGGCATGTCCCCAGACAGACAACTCATTTCATCTTACCATTAATTCTGAACAGCCAGGGGTGACATTGTGTCTATCATGCCAGCTTTATGTAAAACAAGATCTTCTGTGTTGTGACTTATAATACACAAATGTGTCCAGCTTCCCCCTGATAAAGTAAATTGGTTCCTGATAAAGAAGATGCTAACATAAGCAATCATTTATTTAGTTAAAAATAAGTATGACATGATAAAACCTTAGTGATAGTGGTGGCAGAGTATTGTAAGACAGCCAGACTGTGTGAGAAAAAAAGCTGGAATATATATTTACCTATGGATTTCATCTTGCCCTGTCCCCGTGGGAGAGCTACTTAACTGTCCAGTAAGGCTCATACCCTCCTGTTTTATAGATGCCTCCCTCTACCTTTAGTTAACACGGTATCAGAACCTGGCCTTTGAGAATTCATTAGTGAGGACCTCAATCAGACAGCTGAGCTTACCAAGGGGACAGGCAGAGAGGGACGAATCAATTTGGAGGCATGCAGGTGCAGCTGGAATTATCTGCCTATGTGTGGACAAATGGCTGGCCAGCTATCAGCATATTCCATCATGGGTTGAACAAGGTGGTTGGAGGAGATTGAAAATTTTGTGGGGAGTCACTGGATTGGAAGCCAAGCAGACAATGTCTGTTGCAGTGAGCAATGTTGTAATGCAGTCACCCATCTCTCCTCTGCAAGAAAATGAAGTTCAACACAAGGTGTTGGAATGCTTGATGGTGCAATACACACAGACACAACACTGTAGCTGTTAACTGTTGCAGCTTTATTCAATTTTTTCTGCAAGATTAACATTCATACAGCAGTTCTTAACTTAGTCCATTAATCCAATTTCTTCTAGTTTATTTTAGTCTGGTGTTGCTGTATTGGTTTTTTCCCCCAGTTTCAAAGCTGTTGGTACATTTTGTTTTAATAAGTTAATAAGCTGGTTAACTGCTGTTTGTGTTATTTCTCACTAACTGCTTTAGTAAAGCCTTCCCAGTGAGTAATGTGTTTTATTTCAATCAACTGGCATTTCCATTTATTAATACCAGACCTTTACAAAGAGTCCAAATCCTACTGACTTTGCTGCTATTAGTTTACATGTACATAAGTGCAGCATCACAGACCTGCTAGTATGGCTGTAGTGTCTAAATCTTGTCTTAAAATCATTTACAGCTTCAACTTAATTTTACTTACTACAGACTAAAGAAAAGTTTAACACAAGTTTTCTGCTTGGCTTTGGCTGTTTAGGCTGTGTGGTGTGAGGCTGCCTCAAGCAAAGTGTAAAACCCCACTGTCTCACAGGCTATGTGACTACAAACATTTCACTACAGGTCAAACAGCACAAAATAAGAATGTTTTATCTATGCATGTAACAAATGTATTTTCCTTTTGTCATGGTCTGTTGGTTCTGTTTGGGGAATTTGTTGTGTTTTTATGTATTTACTCTTTTTTTCTGATTTCTTGGCTTTTAGTTCAGTTTGGATTATTAGGTTTTTTTGTTTCTTTTCATTTAGTTTTGCATATTGCATTTGAGTGTTTGTTTTCTCGAGTTTGGTTTTATTGTCCTCCTCATGTTTCCCTGTGTCTAGTCTGTGTTTAGTTCTTGTACATTCCTGTTTCACCTTGTTAGTCAGTGCCTCTTGTA
The DNA here is from genome assembly GCA_015106775.1 of Etroplus canarensis. Classification (NCBI taxonomy): domain Eukaryota; kingdom Metazoa; phylum Chordata; class Actinopteri; order Cichliformes; family Cichlidae; genus Etroplus; species Etroplus canarensis. The sequence continues at coordinate 3,431 of VUQH01045414.1, read as the reverse complement.
TTTAGTCTGAGTCTTAGTTCTAGGCTTTCCCTGTGTTTAGTTTGTTATTGGTTTCTGTTTATGTCCTTCTGTCAAGTTGCCTCATGTCTGCATTCTCAGTATGTGCCTCATGTCCCATTTTACTTTGGCGCCTGTTTTGTTCTGTGCATTGTGTTTAACTTTGCTTCTTATCCTTGATCATTGTCACCTGTGCCCTTCCCACCTGTTCCCTCTTTTCATTGTTAGTCTGCTTGTATTTATACCCCTGCTTTTCCCTTTGCTCAGTGTTGTGTCGTCTATTTAGTTTAGTTGTGTGTGCCATACCATACCATGCCTTGGCTTGTATTCGAAGAAGAAGAAGATATACTTTATTAATCCCCTAATGGGGAAATTACCAGATCTCAACACACTCTATTTTGTAGGAATACACACAGAGAGGTGAGAGAGAACAAGGCAGCCCATTTCAGGCTCCAAGGAGCACAGTGGGGATTCGGTGCCTTGCTCAGGGGCACCTCAGCAGTGCTCGGGGTGGTTCCAGCCTCCACAGGGGACCTCCGACTGCCACAGGCGAGTATCAAACCAGTGCCGCATCTGCAGCCCTGTGGTCCCCAACCATTCACTGTCGCACTGAGCCACTGCTGCCCCCATTCTCACTCCATGTTGGAAGCTAAGCTTGTTTCTCAAGAACTCTGGTTACATAAAAGACTTCTTAGCTATTAAAATCTAGCTTTTCGTTTACTCAGTCTGTCTGTGGAGTTCTGCATTTTGGGTCTTCACTCCACACACACACACAAGCACCTTGACACCTTTTGCAGGCAGACAGATTCATCAGTAAGGATATCTGTCTCTATCACCAGCTTATATCACCATCTTTTTCCAATGTTTCCACTGTAAATATGTAAAATTATGGATGGTCTATGTTTGTTTCATCCAGTTTGACTGATAAATTAATGGACCTGTCACTTAGCATAAAGTATTAATCACATTACTTTCACATCAACATTAGACTGTGGCTGTTAGGTTACACATGTGGTATATATTATTCTTTTACCCGACGATCATCTTTATAAGCAGTCATATGGATATTTAAAGTATGAGATGATATGTCTTGATGAAACGTTTCTCCCACGGAAACTTTACGTCCAGATGAACAGAATCAACTTTGGAAGTATGAGATGATATGACTAATCTGGTCAGTAGATCATCTGTCATTATCTGTGTGTAGCTATGGCACTGGCAGTGAGTATCTGTATTCTGAGGAAAGTTTAGTATTTACTTAAGCAAAAACACAAGCACACACAAGTAAATGCCCTACATTTGCATTGTGCATTGAGCACTAGTTTTATACTCACTTTAGTTTATGGGCCACATAATCTTGGATGATAAATTATAATAATATATTATATGTTAGGTAAATTATATATTATTATAATTTTAAAAATCTCAAAAAATTTTTATTTTATTGTAGTGTAAAGAAGTTCATTTAAAACACAAATGGTAAAGACCGATGTTTTAAGAAAGAGGTGTAATTGCAACAATGTGTCTCATTTTTGGCATGTTCAATCTACATGCTTGTATGGCTATACAAAGGCACAAAACCTTCACAAGTAGACGTGGAACTTAAAGATAAAAGCATTAGTCTTGTTTATTATTCAAAAGTCCTCAAAAACTTTAAACTTCCAGTAAATTCTAATACTCTGAAATGATTCTGCTATCACTAAAACAGAAATAGTAGTGTATTTTATTAGAGAATTATTATTATTTACAACTTATCTGCTATTTTCACTTTACAAAGGCATCCAGTGGATGTACTTGGCCATTTGGTGCTCTGAGGTGCATGTTTGACACCGCAGTTATAGAAGCAATGAAAATGTAATCAAAAGTATAAGTACAAATTAGACAGAATTACACCAGAGACCTGTACTACAAAGCAAATTCAGCATACCCAGTATATCTTTTTTGTTATCTGGCTGCGTTTAACCTAACGCCAGTGATCAGGATAAGCTGTCAGATGAAGGTGGTTATCAGTTTGATGAGACAGCTTAGGGTTTATCAATCCAGCTTCCAGTCCAATCACTAATCCAACATGTTCACATGAAAGGGATGGCACTGGCATCATCTGACCAGTCACAAATGTGGATGAGTCTACTGGTAGCAGAGCGGTTAACTTTTACAAAGGAAGATAAAACAAACATGAGAAAAATCTCAAGAGCTTAAACACAGAATACTGAATTAAATCGACTCAGCTTCTGCAGATAAAGCAGTGGTATGAGTGTAACAGAAAAGTGCTATACAGCTTAGTATTAATGTATTAATATTTGTCCGATCAAAGTTCTGGAAAACATCTACTATATTAAAGTTTAACTTACTTAAGTCAGTAAGGAAAGTTGGCTGAATGTACAAGGTGTTTCAAAAAGATTGTGACATTTTGTGATAGCAATGTTTGACAATTACACAAAACCCAATGCCCACCTTTTCATGTAGTAGAAGTTTCATTCAAACGTTCATGGTTGCAAAGATATAGTGATTTTAAATTGGGTCCATTGGGCCCATCTTTTTGAAACACAGCAGAATCTGACATTATGATTGTTGCTCCATTAAATTAACCCTCTCATGCATGAATTATGACATCTTGAGTCAAGATTATTTCTGTTACTGTTTTATTACCCTTTAGGCATGAAAAGAACAATTCCAGTGACATTTTTTGAACATGCAAGTTTGATAAAGTTATTTTATGTCCATTCATCTGGACAGCATGTGTTTGAGTTTTAAAACTAAGGAAGTGTGTATTTTAATAAACAATAATATAAAATGATTAATGCTCTTAAGCTTTTGCAAAACCACTGATTTTTAGATGATTTCAAACACTAAGGCCAAACAGACCGCAATGTGTTGAAGTGCTGGCTGATATACCACTATGGCAACAAAACCCATGTGTAAGGAAAATGGCTTTTGAATAGCTGTCCACTGTAGTGACCACCGTGCACGAAAGGGTTAATGTTTAGTTGTGTACATAGTTTTAGAAAAGTTTAAGTTTTTACTCTTTCAGCTGCAGTCCTGGTGCTGTTTAATAATCAGAGAACAAATAAAGAACAAACATAAAACAAAATTCAAATGTAGGTTTAGTCTACATGTAAATTTGATTTAGACCACAAATAAAAAGTGTCATGGCCTTGCATTTCTGTAGTTTGCTTTCGTATATTTCGAAGTATCTTTTTGGGTCTTTGAGTTTCCTAGTCTTTATTCTAATGTTTCCCTGGTTTTTTAATGTATATTGTAGTTTTGCCTTAGTTCTGTTTATTGTTGCATTTTTACTCATCAGAGCCTACCTTTGTTGCTTTCAGTTCCCCTGGTGTGTTCTTGTCTGATGTCAAGTTTGTTATTGTGTCATGTTCTGTCTTGTTTTCTGTTCCTGTTTTATTTTGAAGCCTGTTGAGTCTTGTGCATCTGTG
>VUQH01045412.1:0-17463 GCA_015106775.1 Etroplus canarensis | reverse complement strand
TACATCCCTGATCAAAGCATCAGCTGCGTATGTTTGCGTCAGGGGCCGTCATATCCTCACATCCTAAAAATGAGGCCTAAGTACAGTTCAAATTATATTTCTAAATGGATTTTAGTAGTGTCCTGTTTTAGATCTGTGATTCATGGCATCTGTGTATCTCACAGTGTTAAACACTTTATAAGATTTTTATCTACCCCGATCAAGATTATAGTATTTTTTTTAGTTTTAACAATGAGTTTCTTCATTTTACAAATGTGTTGCACTATAGTCTAGCTGTAAATGTGCATGTGCATAGGTAGGTTTTCTGCAGATGCATATGAGATTTGGACTTATATTTTTGCCTCTGATAATATACTGTTTTGTAACATGGATATGGTGTAAAACAAGGAAAGCTTGAGTAATAATATTTTAGCGAGTATCCTTCAGCATTATAGTACTTCAAGTAAAGCAATTCAAAACTAACACTTTCCCACAAGTAAAATTACACAATCGCTGGACCTGTGCAAAAGCACTAGTTAACGGTCTTCTACATCACATTTTAGGCACAGATCTTCAGTTAGTAAAACAGATCCTTTACTATACTACTTGCAGCCCTTCTGTTTCTTCTTGTGCATTCTGTTATTGTGGTACAGGAGCTCAGTCCAAATCCAGAATGCTCATTGTTTCATCATGTGAGTGATCATGAAGAATGCTATACTGTCCAACAGGGTAAATGTCACCTCAAAACCAATCCTTTATTTCTGTCTAAAGGGCAATTAGTATTGATAAAAGTCATTATCAGGCCCACACAGAATCTGCGCCCTGCAGATTCTGCAGATTTTCCACAGCGCTTGAAGAGGTGCATGTTGCCAGGCAAAAGACTGCCCTTTCTGCCTCTCTGTTTCTGGTAAATGTTGCTGGAACTTTGATCAATGTGTAATGGCTGTCTTAAAAAAAAAAAAAAAATCCTGAAATCTTCATGATGAAATTAAAAGAGAAAATTTAGTCTGATTTAGGCTGATTTATTGAAACAAACAAACATATATGCTGAGGAAACAATGATAATGATATCTTTTTTACCAGTAGTTGATAATGAAACAGGCAATAAAACACAGCAGAATTCCACAGATTTTCCCCTGGATCGCCACAGAAAACTATGAAAAAATCCAGAAATTCTGTTCCATCAAGCATTGTTGTACCCTTTTGTCAACTGAAGACCCTTAGCTAAACAAAGAAAGAACAATGTACCTAACACTAGAACCACCAAACTACCTAGACCTGGCATGAGGGTTGTTTTGACTCCATGCTGAAACAGCAGCGGCAATGGCAAATCAGTCAAGGTCAGGTTTCTAATTATAAGTAAGACTGGACAAAATAAACATTTAAGATTAAGTTTAAGGGGGTTTATTGTTGTTAAAAATATAAAAGCTCCCTGGTTTGATTCTAGGTGGGGACACAAGCCCTTCTTACTACAGACGGTTGCGTCAGAAAGGACATCCAACGTAAAACCTCTGCCAAATTATCCATGCAGATTGAGTGGCGATCCCTTGGGGGAAATAGTAATAGCCAAAGGTACATCACTGGTGTTACAAATGACTCAGATTGCTTCATTACAGATTGTAAATGTAAAATATATTTTATAATCCAACAATAAACTAAAGTGTTGCTAAACTAAACCACATAGCTGCTACAACAAAACAGAAACACATTTTTAAAAATTAATTATTGTAAAAGTAGAATAGTGAAAGTTTATCACAGTGTGCACATTGGCCTGCTCTTCACCGGACTTCTCTCTCTCTCTCTCTCTCTCTCATCCACGCTGCACTCTGCTCCTTCTGAGTCTGCAGCCCTTCATCTCCTCAGCTCTGCACCACAGGTCTAAAATTGGTCAGATTTAGCTACTCTGCTTGGGATTTCCCTTTTTACTTGCAGCATTTGTATGCTGCTCGGTTCAGCTAACGTTCCCCCACTGCTCTGCAAAGTCAGCAACCCTCCCAATTCGCCATGCATCCGAACATATCTGCTCTGCCGTGGCTCAGTATCCCTTCAGCAACCACTGAAATCCAGCTAGTTCTGGCTCATGAGGTAACAGCCTTTGTTTCAAAATGTATGTAGATGATACTTATTGTGAGGTAGCCTGGCATGCGACTACTATTGAATGCAGCATTTTACACTGACTTCTATGGGAGTCAGAAGGACCTGTTCCATGGTTTTAGGCATAAGCGGTTAACACTTTAGCTGAATGTACACAAGGGGCTTCTTGCTGTCAGTAAATGAGAATGAATGGAGCAGTGCCTGATCAGTCTCATACAAAGTTGAGGCTAAAGTGCAGTGAACTGGTGTTCAGTGCAACATTAAACCTCGGAGTGGAGACAGACATTTTGTGTGAATAATTAAATCAAGGCGTGGTGCTCATTTACATTATGGCATGTTTTAACATGTACTGTATGAAGTCTTTGTCCAATCTACTGCACAAAATTACAGACCCAGAAGAAGTCTCTTAATTGAAGTAATTGTATTGCTCTCATCTGGCTGTCCTTTAAAATATCATGAAAGTGAAATGCATTAGCAGGGTTCACAGTGGGTGCCAGTTTTATTAATGTGTTGAATTTAACAGATGCCTTGTACGTACAGCCTTCCTGTGTTCTTGTATTGGGCTTTGATCATTCAGCAGCACTCCTGATCACACAGCCAAGCGCTGTCTTGATGTTATTTCATGTAGCAACATCCAGATGACAGGTTGAGCAGCAGATAGACATGGTCTTCAGTGATATTGTGGGAACATGTCTGATCCCTTTAGCTGAGAATGAATTGCCTGAAATATAGAAAAAGTACAAGAGTTAGTTTCTCAGGACCAAAAAGAAAACATAATCTCCATTTGAACACATTTTTCATAGTATATTTCATCTCCTTTCACCAACATTACTGTGCCTGTTTACACATCCAACACACATGCAGATATGTCAGCATTATTATGCAATTGTTTTTTGGCAGTTATTTAAATGAAAGCCCAATATGCATTTCTGTTTAAGTTCTGTTTTGTGTCAAAACTGCCACTTACTGTGCACGAGTCTTGAGCCAGTCTCATTTGTTTTAATACTTTGTTTCCACGGAGGCAGACTTTCTTGTACTTTTTTAAAGTATTACTTCTCCAGGCTTTTTGAAGGTCTTTCAAAGTTTTTCTTTGGACATTGACCGTCCAGTCCTTTTACCTGACCATTTTCAGAGGAAGTTTGTTGCTTGTTAAGAAACTTAACTCTGACCTATGAATCATTCAAGCACAAAAAAGGCAGATAACAAGAGCTTAAAGACCACCTTGTCCACACATAACAGGCAACTTAGCTAAAAAACAATTTAGAATTGTATCAGGCATTTTTTTTTACCAGCAGCCTGTCACAAAAACACAGCATTTGTTTCCATCTCTTTACTTGAATCTACAAAAATTGGCAATGATAACAGTTTGACAGACATAAAATCCTGTTTTTGCACCAACAAGGTGATTTCAAAAGAGCTGTTAGCCAAAAACCTGGCATATTTCAGCATGGTGTGAAGTGTTTCCTTAAAAAATGAGGAACTGGACAAGTGGAGGACAAAAGAGGAAGTGATAGGCTATCTACAACTAAACTATCTACTAACACATCTATAATTAACCCATCTACAGCAGATGAACAGTATCTGAAAGTCATGTCTTGAAGAAATAGGAAAAAAATCAGCAAAGACCTGACACAGGACTTGAGAGATACATCTGGGTCTTTAGTTGATCCAACTAGTGTTTGGTCTCATCAGAAAATGTCTCAGTGTAAGGTTGGCTGTCAAAACGTCATTCTTAAGGAAGGGAAACTAGGAGAAAAGGCTGAGGTATGCCAAATTACACAAGAACTGGACTGAAAATCAGTGGCTGTAGGTCTTATTGAGTGACCTTAACATTACTGAAGCAGTGAGGGATCATCTTGACAGATAATGGAACAAAAGGCAGACAACTTCCACAGAAGAGCTTTGGAATGTCTTTCAAGAAACCTGGAGAACTATTGCAGAAGACTGATTAAAGAAATTAAAATAAAGAGTGTGTGAGTTCAGATCTTTTGAAGACTAACTTTCAAGCTACTGTAGTTAGCATTGCACAAACACTCTTTTTGCCTCATGCACTGTATTTTCATTTATGTTGGCAAATGTTTAAATTTATTGTTGCACCTATTTACCATTTTCCCAGCAACATAAATAAATGAGTACTGGCTCAAGACTTTTTCACGGAACTGTACATCTATCCTTTTGGCATCTGAATAATCCACTGTGTTCACTGGTTAGACTCTGACCTTTTCTTTCTGCCATTCAGACAGTGAGATTAGAGCAGCTGCCCTTTGCTGCTTGTTTATGAAAGTGATGAGACTTGAACAAAATGATAAAGCTTGTCTTAGACTTAAAGCAATATGCTTAAACTGTGAAGTGATCGTTCTTCGTGGGTTCATCACTGTAAGTAACCTCTTTTACATTACAAAGAATTATCCCAGCTTTGATAAGTAGAACCCACTACACATACCAACTGTATCACCGTGAAGAAGGAACTGTCATACCCGTGACAAGAGACTTATGGTAGTGAGGGCATCCTCCCTGAGCTGAGCTGTAAGATCGGCAAACTTCTTTAGGCTGGTCGGTGTAGCTTAGCAGAAAAAAAAAATTATAATTCCTACATGAAATTAATTTCATTTTTTTTTCTTTTAACAACAATTCATGAATTCTTGGAAAAGGCTTTGCTGCTGAGACAAAAGGCAAAACATTCTAGAGCTGATATCTATAAAACTGGGAAGCTCACATCAATACAACCTGGGTGGACAAATAGCATTAAGGCCAGAGGAAAATATGTATACTCAATTTGAGGGTAAACTCCCCTATTAAAACAAAATAAAAATAAAACAACCAAAAATCTTGAAAGCACTTCAATTTTTAGACTCTGACACTCAAAATAATGTGCACACAGTGGTGGAACATGTATTCGGCATTGCAGATGAACAAAAACACAAGAAGCTATTATTTTATATTGTGAGCAGTATTATTAAAAAAAATAAATGAATGAAACACTGAAGCTGAGTGTGTTACTGTAGGTAACACTGATATATATTTTAATGCAGATCAGTGATTTTATATTTTTCTTCCATCCTCTTTGTTCATGTCTTCTTTTATCATTTGGCAGGCCACTCTTTCACCATTTTACTTTCTGCTGCTTTGCCTTTTCTCTCTGCTTCCTCCCATTTTCCAGCTTCATTTTCTCTGAGTAGCAGGTCAGCAGACAGCACATGACCACAGGAACACTTGACCTTGAAAATATGAAATATCTTCATTTATTGCTCTTTCTTCAAGCAGTTTTTTACTTCTGTTTTTCATTCTTCTGTTACATTTGTGCCATTACACATCTGTCCTCCTCAGTTCATCTTTTTCCTTCTCCTTATCTTTCTGTGCTCACTAGTGGGATCAATTTTCCTGATGTTTTTTTTTTCTTCTCCTATATGCTTGCCTCCACCTTTCTTCTGTTATGCTTCTCCTACACCTCCTTTCCTGTTTCTTCTCCTTTGTCAGTCTCTGTGCATGTTCCTCTCTCTCCTTCCTCTCCCTCTATAAGTGATGGAGGTGTGTTTTTATAGGAAGTGACAGAGTAAAGAGCTGTATAAAGGTTACAGTGGCTTCCTCTATGACACTGCGATATTACTTATCACACTTATACTCTCTCTTGTAGACACACGCACACACACACACACACACACATATTTTATCCCTGGGCACTTTACTGCACCTCGGGACACCTAATAGAAGGTGTGAGGTACTGTTATCCATTCTTTTGCTGCCTTACACACACAAGTGCGCGCGCGCACACACGGATGCAAAAACACAAACCTGCACACACAAGCAAAAACACACCCACCATCAACAAGTATACACACAAAGACACTGCATACATTCTGTTCCTTATCTAAGCAAGGCTTACTCATATTTGTTTCACAGCATCACAGAAATCATTAGTCAGGACTCTACATGACACTGGAGTATGCTCTTAGTAAAACAAGGACATGGCTCTCTCTAACATTAATGTTACTATTATTGTTATACCAGAAGGTTGTGAATCTGTCACTCATTTCAGAGTTATGAGGCCAAAAATAGATAGAACAAAGCAAAGGTGGAGAAAGCAGAAATCTGCCTTTCTCCAACAGTGGTCATATTAGATGGGCTTTAGGAAATACTCCTCCCTGCTAGACTGTTTTTCCAGTTCAGTTTTTGTACAGATGATACATTCATGATAATAATGTGCGCAGCCCTAGAGGTGTATATATAGTTGTATACACTACAAACTCATTTCCAAAAAGTTGTGATGGTGTGTAAATTGCAAATCAAAGATAAATGCAATGATTTGCAAATCACTGAAACATTACTACTTCCATCCAGAAGGTGATGTCCTTGGTTTTCTTTGTTTGTTGGCCTGTTAGCAGGATTACGAAAAAGTAATATGCGGACTGGCATGAAAATTTTACCAGTGGTTGGATTTGACCCAACTTAGGAGTGATTAACTTTTGGAGTCAATTTAGATCTGGATTTTTTTAAGCATTCTTCAACATTGTGAGATGTTGGCACAATGCAATTATGCAAATGCAAAATTTCACAAACTGACTTGTTGCAACAATGGTATTTCATCATAGCATCACACTCCAATTCAAAGCTTAAAGCTCTTTAGAACAACTCAGCTTTACACCAATGTTTGCAATGCAGACTGCATGGCTAGCTGCTTGATTTTATCCACTTGTGACAATGGGAATGCAATGGGAATTGCGTGTGATAAACGGTAGTTCAACATCAGTTCACCACCAATATAATGTCTTTAATCGTCATAGTATTGAATTGGTGGCAATGCTGAAACTTCATAGTTCAGCTTTTCCTTTGCTAACAAGTATGGATCCACATCTAATACACCGATTTTCTTATCGCATCTCTTTCTATCTTCCATACTTAATGATTCTCCATAGTCTTTCTCTTTTTGCCTTTCTATGATTTTAATCACAAGTTGAATCTGACATCAAAACAGTTTAAAATTTGCAGGGGAGATAAACAGCAGTGTGTGTAAACAAGTACAGCTTGCCAACAAAGATGGCGTTGCTAAGGAGGTCACGTGACCAAAAAGCGTGTCTGTTGGACCTATGTATAGTATGATGTCAAGATCCTCAGAGCCTGGAGTATTGGGGAGGGATGGCAGTCAGTTGGGCAGTAGCACTCATACATATCTGTTCTTCATCCACTTTTACCCATACAGTACTCAAGAACCAGCTCCCTCCCCACTACCTTCGCCAGATCATTCAGCTCTCAAAGTGATAACATCAGGATCTCTAGTTTCTATAGTAACTTGTTGTTTCCTCCACCCATCTTCATCTCTCACCCCTCTCTTCAGAAAATCCCTGGTGTGGTGTACCGCTGCAAACTGCTCCGTCAGACCTCCCATTTGGAAACAAACAATGTCTGCCCACGCTTCCAGGAGCATCACCCTTTGAAATAATTCTGATACACTTTGTCATGTAAATAAATCCTTTAAACTGTGTTGATGGTCAGCATCTGCATGTGGATCTTTTGTTCAGTTCAGCAATGACACATAGTGTCATAATGATAAGAAGAGTCAGCATGCTAAAACTGCTCTTCCTACAGTCCCAACCTGATTTTGGTGCATTATAAAATAAAAATACATCAAATGAAGCCTAAAAACTGCTGTGCAGTTAATATTGTATACCAAGCAAGTATATATTTGCCAAATGTTTTCAATGATCTCCTAAAGCAATTGCTCTCCTGTGTTCCCAAAAACTTACAGTGGGTGATAACTCAGCCAAAACAGAACTGTTCCAAAATGTGTAACTGTCATTAAATCCAAAAAATGAGTTAAATATAAAAAAGAAACAAGAACCATCAAATTAGTAAAAATTCTCAATTTCAACATTTAATATGTCTTCTGGACTGCTTTCAATGAAACTGATGTTTTAAATACATTGGACATCATTGTATTCTGCTTTTAGTTACACAGTGCCCCAACTTTTTTGGAAACTGATTTGTATCAGTGTCCTTTTCTTCTTCTTTCGGCTGCTCCCGTTAAGGGTCACCACTTAAATTTTCCTAACTGTCTCTGTCACATGTTTACATGTTTATATGTTGCACCAGGTCCTGGAGAAACATTATTTCATTTCACTATGTTCTGCACCAGCTATATGTAGTCGAAATGACAATAAAGCTCTCTTGAATCTTGAATTATAAGTCCACATTTGGAATAAAAATTTTATGCTGGACACCCTTTCTGATGCAACCCTCCCCATTCACCTGGGCTTGGGACCGGCACTAGGAGTACACTTGCATATGGTCCCCCATGGCTGAATGTATTACTATTAATTCAGCAAAGATACACTGAGATGAACGTAAACAGAATGAATATCCAAATGCAGATACTGAAGGCAAAATGAAAAGTGAAACTATACCTGTTATTAGGTGGATAAGACCCAAACCCCAAACAAAGGGTAACAAAGTCCATTCACATAAAGGAAATACTCCAAACATACAAAAGCCTCACTGGGAAACATGCAGGATGGGTAACAGACAACAAGATATGGACTAACTGAGAGACAGCTATACAGTATAAACACGGACTGATAACAAATGTGGAACAGGAGGGTGAGAAACACAACTGACAACAATCAGGGACTCAGGAAAGACAGGAAGCAAAATTAAACACAATGCACATAGCACAAATGATTACCAAAGTAAAACAGGAAATACACAGAGAACAAAACTACACACAGAGACATGCAGGGAAAACACAGGAGGACAAGGCAGAAGAAATGACCAAAAATACAAAGGACTATATCATACACATCTAAGGCTAAAACTCAAACCTGAATGAAAAGCAAGAAATCAACAAGACACAAAACTGAGCCTATGATTACTAGCAAACTGGAATAAAGCATCTAAAAATAACAAAAACCTAAGCACAAACCCTACAAAACCCACAGACTATGACAATAATCCATGTACTGACCTCAGACCAGTGTTCACAAGCACAGCTCACAACACAGAAAACATAAAACAAGACTGCAGCATTTGCAGACGATGCTGCTGTAAAGATCCAGTGTAGGTTTCACACTGGTTTCATGAATAGATTTTGACTTCCAGGAAGCAGCTTTGACTTCTGCCTGAATGAAATGCATACATGGGGTCTTTCTTTAATGTGATATATACTTCCTCCAAAATTATTAGTAGTGAGCAAACATGGTAAGATCAGAAATACACACACACAAGCAGAGTTGTTTCAAATTCTTCTTTGTTGAGACAGTTTTGACAGACAGAATACTATCAGAGCACACCGGTGACTGACAGCAGCGTGACTGTAAAGCCTTCTTAAATACAACAAGGTGCCATATCCCTCCTCTATGCCGCCAGCTTTGAATACAGTGGAGGATTTTCCTGCGCGTCTATGCAAGTTCCATGCTTCTCACCTCTCATCTTCTCTCATCTAATTTCCTATGAATTCCGTCTTTCTAATCTGTATGTGTTAATGATTTCCAGCTGTGATAAAATCCTCTGTAATATGTGTCTCTTTGTATGCCTGTATCTTTGGAATCTGCAGCTGTCTTTGTGTGTGTTTGTGTGTGCTCTGTTCTCCCTTAGTCCTCCTGTCAGTCAGTCTCAGAAAGAGTGAAGCTTGTTTGTCAGCTGTCACACACACACACACACACACACACACACACACACACACACACACACACGTGTGCACGCGAGCAAAGGGCCTGCTCTGCTCTATTAGTGCAATTTTCTCACAGAACCAATCACCCACATAGAGTACATTATAAACACGCACATGTATTCATATAATACTTGATGCTGCATGCTCGAGCTCACACCCAAACAGCTTTACGTGCTTCGCCTCCATGCACCTTCTTCATGACGGCTTGTCTAGTGAGCTAATGGAAGAAACCCCACAGAAAGACAGAGATATTCTTTTCTATTCAGTCTGTCAGCTACGTTTAATCCAAAGCCGCCGTCTTTGAGGGTACAGATACTTTTAGCATTTAGAGCTCTGCTGGGAATGGGATTCATGCCTGTGATTTTTACAAGTGGGTTCTTCAGCAAATTGAGTTTTATAAGATGACTAGTCTGAAAGTATTTTGTTTATAATTTTTCATAGTTTTGAAGTCAAACTTTATTCAAATCAAATGTGAGCGGGACCCTGCCACCCCACCCACCCCAACCACACACTGACACACACATGCACAAACACCACACACTTTTTGCATCCTACCTGTGTTTTAAGAGAGATCGGATTATTTCTGAGGATCAGCCTCCCTAAAGTAAATCAGACTCTTGGTTTATATTCATACATTTTCTATTGTATTTCTAATATTTCCCTCATTCTTTCCTTTTGTCTCTTTCTACTGCCGACATCTCTCTCCTTTTCCCTCTCACTTTCTCTTCTCCAGTACTGAGAGATAATAATGGATATATAGTTTTGCTGCTGGGGTGTGTGTGTCTGACTTTTTTCTTGTGTGAGCGATCACGTACAGGTATTTCTGTCATTGTGTGTTATGGGAAACAGAGTCTAATGTGTTTATAATTGACTCCAGCTCCAGCAGACTGGCTCAGTGGGCAACAGATGCCACAGTAGCTGCTGCCACAAGCACACACACACGCATAGTACTTTGTGTGTGTGTTTATGAGCAAGAATATACACCACTTGTGTGTCTCTGTGTTTGCCTAATAGCTGCATGCATAAAGTGTGCGTGTGCAAATTGGAGTTTAATTATATTCATGTGTGTGTGTGTCTGTGTTTGTCCTATTTCTCACCTGTGTGTAAAGTGCGATTGGCTGTATTCAGTTCCTACTTTTGTTGTCATTAATCTAATGCATTTCTTCGGAGCAGATTGCACACCTGAATGTCTGCAGAACAGAAGTGTGCAATCTGTATAGCACACAGAGACAGTATTATGTTCGGGATTCATGAGCCAACTCTGCATGTTGGCAGTCTGAAAAGCTCCAGAGGCATCTATCAGTAGCTGTGTAACAGTCCACACTAAATATTACTCAAGACCAAGGAAAAATCATGAGGACCATCATTAAAGGTTGTGTAGGTTACTTTAAAAAATCAAAGTTATAATTTTTTCAGCCCTATTGTAACCACTTTGTATTTCAAGGATTGTTATGGTGTTCCATCACAGCAGGAGCCAGGGTGCCGTGTTTCTTGAGTCTCTTGTGTCACAGGTGCACAAGCGTAAATTTTTTGCCAAATCAAATATGTGGATAAATAATAAGATTTCCATACTGGATCGGTCAGTGCCCAGGTATATATATATAGTGGCTGGAAGAGTGGCTCTCAAGAAGGAAGGGAAACGAGGAGAAAAGGCTGAAATATTGCAGTGTTATAGAGTGTACAAATTTGAAATTTTTGGTATGTACAGGAGGTATGAGAGATGGACAAAAGTGAGTGTCTATATTCCTTTGCAAAACACGGTGGAGGCTCTGTCATATTTTTAAAACTGATGGAATTGTGAATGCAGAAAAGTGCCATCAGATTTTTATCCACTATGCAATGGCATCTAGAAAGTGTGTGATTGGCAACCGCTTCTTTTTTCAGCATGACAATGATCCCAGACACACTGATAACACAGTAAAGGCCTACCTGAATAGAAAAGAAAAAAAAAACACATAATGGAACACTATCAGTCATAGATTGGGCTCTCCAGAACCCAGATCTCAACATTATTAAAGGAGTGTGTGATCATTTTGACAGAAAATGTACATAAAGGCAGCCAATATCTAAAGAAGTGGTTTGAAGTGTCCTTACAAAAGCTTGGAGAACTACACCTTATGACTACTTAAAGAAATGACAAGAAAGCTTACCTAAGAAAGTTCAGGATTTACTCAGGAACAAAGATGCCCACATTAAATATTAACTTTTAGTCTAATTAAATTTGTGCAAACTTTGTTTTTGCCTTGTGTATTGTATTTCTTTTTCTGTTTGCAAATGTTTCGATTCATTATTGCGTCTTTTTCCCATTTACCCAGCAAAATATAAAGAAATTGGGGTGGCTGAAGACTTTTGCACAGCGCTGTATGACATCTTTAGCATTTTTGCATGGCTCCCTTATAGTGATATAAAGCATGAAGCATAACAATACTAGACTGAAATTATTTCCATCATTAATGAGAACTTGTGCTTGTACTATATTAAGAATATTGAAATATCTCTGTATGATGGTGTTCAGAATGGGACTGGGGACATTGTTTTTTACTGTAATGCACCTGTGATCTATTTGTACTTTTAATCTTATAAAGTTCCTGGTTGATTTTCATGCTTGTATCTGTTCTTTTTCAAATAAGCCATAATAGCCTGGAGGAAAGTGAGGGGAGGTTTATTACAGCAGGGCTGATGGGGACAACAATGATTCAGTATTTTAATTACTAATACCGGGTTAGTCAGTATGGTCCTGAATTTTTAAGCTGTTACTTAAACTCACACTTCACTTTCTGAACATTCTCTATTCCAGTTGACCCATTTTTCTTCCTCTAAGACTAGATCGGGTCTTCCTTTTTTCCCTATCTCTTTCACATTTTCTTCACTGTCATTTTTTTCATTCCCTCTTTCTATTTCACTGGCACTCTCTCCTTGTGTACAAGCTGGATTTTAATAGAAATATATTGTTTATGAACTGGGGATCATAATCAGATTTCATCCCCTCTTTCTGACCTCATTAGTATTGACCTGTCCTTCGGTGATGATGTCACAGGCGGCTGCTGTAAGCTGGCCAATGATATGTGGTTGAAATTGGGTGTTGTCTAAACAATATATGTTTAATTGTCCTATCTGTTATGTGCACACATATACCCACTGTGATTTAGAAGACTATTTCAGGTGTATTTTTCATATCTTTCTGGTCTGATGTATATTATTTTTGTCATTTTACTCAACCTGGGTTTGTTTATAACAATCAAATATGTGTTTAGACAAAAAGCGCAGATTCATTATTCAGTCTGGTCTCCAAGGTAAAACTTTAATATTGGACAATTCTGATGAGTGTATCACTGTGAAATCTGATGTATTACTTATCATTTTATTGTGACAATTTCATAGTTGACTAAATGCAGCCAGGGCAATGGCATGATGACACTTGGGGAAAAAAAAAAGAGCACACTGTATTTGTGGACTATGTCTAGATGTCTGTAGCAGCTCAGCTCCTAACTGACCTCTAGTTTGTTCTGTTACTTCCCTCCCGTCATTCTCTCCTCTCCTCGCATAGTTATGTCATGACATAGATACGTAAAACCCAAGTGAAAGCATTTGCACTTTGTGTCTCTTCACTGGCTTTTTATGTTAGTGATTCACCTCTAAAAGCTGACACTCTGGGTCTGAAGCCACAGCAACATTGTAGTAGTGGTTATGTACAACTTATGACAAGTTTAAAACTACAAAGCTTTACCATAAGCATATGTATTGGAGAACAAAGATGTTGTCTCTGTATACATCTGTCTTTGCCATATCATGCTTTGTTGTTTGTCTCATATTCTTCTGTTCATATAGAACAGACTCAAAACATTAAACTGTTGATTATTATAATTGTTGGACATCCCTCCAAAAAGCTTTTGAAACACTTTTGCTGTTTGGAAAGATTTTCTTGTACAACTTTTTCACCTTATTGCATTGTATCTACAGTATATCTCCAATTCCAAAAAGGTTGGGATGATGTGTAAATTCGAATACAAACACAATGCAATGATTTGCAAATCCCATAAACCAATATTTTATGCACAAAAGAACATAGAAAACATCAAATGTTGAAAGTGGGACATTTTACTATTTCATGAAAAATACTAGTTCAGCTTGAATTTGGTGGCAGCAGCATGTTTCAAAAAAGATGGGACAGGGCCATGTTTATCACTGTGTAGCATCCCCTCTTCTGTTAACAACAGTCCATAACCATAAAAACAATTTTTCACTTTGCCTCAGTCCATTTTAAATATGCTTTGACTCAGAGAAGATGGCAGGTTTTCTGGATCACAGGCTCCTCTTATTCTTGAAAGAGCTTTAACCTTCATTTGTGGATGGCACTTTCAGGATTATGAGCTGTGGTCGGAGGACCCAAAATGAAGGACTCCATTTCAGATGGGTTAAACATAAAGTGAGCTTTAATAAGCTGTTAAAAAGTTCCTCAAAATAAACAAAGTTCATGAAATACTAAACTGAACATCTAACATGGGGAGAGGAGACAAGACTAAACACGACATAGCACAGCATGAAGAACACCTACCAAACCAGACAACAGAACCCTGAACAAAGGAGAGGCAGGAGTATAAATACACATGAGACTAATGACTAACAAGCAACAGGAGAGAGAGGAGCACAAGTGGCAACAATCAAGGGCAAGAAGTAAAACTAAACATAATACACAAGACTAGTTTCAATAAACAAAACAGGAAACAAGAAGCATGACTGAGAACATAAACACAAGACTGAACTTGTCAAAGGACAAAAACACAGCAGGAAGACACAGAGGGAACTAGCACAACTAAACACAGTAAGGGCAAGAACAGAAACTCCGACTAAACTGGAAATACAGTAACCAGAGCATAAGAACTTAAGAAAGTCAAAACCATAAATACACCTCAAAAACACACAAAACCAGACTTTAAAAAACCCAGACCATGACAGGCACAGTGAACTCTATTCACAGACAATGATTTCTGGAAGTGTTCCTGAGTCCATGCAGTGATTACCATGACAGAATCATGCCTGTTTGCAATGCAGTGCCACCTAAGGACTGAGAGATCACCAGCATCCAATATTGGTTTTCAGCCATGTCCCTCCCACACAAAGATGTCCCCATCTTCTCAGAATCTTTTGATCGTATACTGTATATAATGGAATATTCAAAGTCTTTTCAGTTTTACATTGGGAAACATTATACGGAAATTGCTTCATAATTTGTAGAAGCAGTTTCTCTGAGACTGCTGAATTTCTGTCCATCTTCTTCTTCTGAGAGACTCGAGTATAAAAAGCGCACCTTAGAGAGTCAGTCACCTTAGTGGGCTATTGCCAGTTATTTTCATTGGTTGCAACATGTTCCTCCAGCTGTTTTTTAGTCCAACTTACTTTTCCTGACTTTTGTTGATACTGTCCCAACTTTTTTGAGATGTGTTGTTGCCATCAAATTTAAGATGAGCAGGTATTTTTGATGAAATAGTTAAATGTTTCATTTTCAGTATTTGATTTTTTTTTCTATGGTCCTTTGTGAATAAAATATTGTTTTATTAGATTTACAAATACTTGCCTTGTGTTTTGATGTATATTTTACTTAGCATTGCAACTGTTTTGGAATTGGGGTTGTACAAGGTAGATGGTGACCCTGTTTATTTTTGATGGTGCCATTTGTTGTTGTATCATAGCTCCTTCTATGCTGTTTAAAGAGACAATGAAACATGGAAAAATAGTTTTTGCCATGACCCTTTGTATCTTTTACTGATTACTATCTCTAACCCAATCGCCAGTTATACTATATATTATATATTGTGTTCCATCACAGATACATATCTGCAGCTATCTTCATTTTCATACACAAAGACATGCATGAGCAGAGGGTCAAATGTGTGCATCATTATGTGTGTGACTTTGTGCGTGTTTGCTTTCAAAGTCTAACTTCCATTGTAGCAGTGATGAATGTATGCAATATGTGTGCATGCCAGAGGGCTTCCATCAGCAGTGTATGAAAGCAAGCTTCAATATGATTCATTAGAGAGTGTGAAAGAATAAAAAAAGAGAAGGAAAGAAATTGTGAGATAAAAGAGAAGAGGATGTAGACAGGTAGTGCAAAAACTGAAAAACATATCCTGATGATATAAAAATATCAGTAAAAACGAAAGAAATTGAACTTCTTTGTAGAGTTATTTAAGAAAAGTAAGATGGAAAAGGGGAGCTGTGGAGATGGATGTCTGCAAATAAGAGAGAAGAAGCTTGACATAGACAAAGAGTATTTATAGAGGAGAGTGAGAGTGTGGAATGGATATTACTGGGTACAACAACCTGCAGTGACTGCAAGGTCTGTGCGTTTTAAGGTCGAGAATAATATGGCACATGCAAAGTGCAGTCTATTACACATCTGCCTGGTGTTTTGTAGATAAGTTTAGCTGGGCAGACACAATTAAAAAATATATTGTTTTAATATACAGTACTGTGCAAAAGTCATGAACTGCCCCTCATTCCTTTTTATTTTGTTTCCAAGGAGCTAGATTTTCTTTATGTTTTTAAAGCGATCTTAAGCAACAGTTCTCCAGACATTCTGAAAGTCTTTCAAAATTTTTCTTTGGAAATTGGCTGCTTTTTTGCTAATTTTCAGTACAGTTGCACCAGGATGGTGTGCAGTGTGTCCTTAAGAAATTTGAAGGAATTGCACAAGTGGAAGAAAAAGAAGAAGTGACAGGCTTAAAACTATCCACAGTAGATAAACAATATTTAAAAGTCATGTTCTTTAGAAATTGGAAAAAAAAAAAACACACAGACCCTTAGCGATACATCTGGCCCTTCAGCTGATCCATCACTTAAGTTCACCTACTGTAAGTCTCATTTGAAATGGTTTCAAAGAAAGTGTAGCTGTCAAGAAGTCATTTTTAAGGAAGGGAAAGCAGACAGAAAATCAATTTGATTTGATTCATGAAGAACTGAATAGGCTCAAAAGCATATTCAACAATAGACTCAGTGCATCACTGAACACCACAGGAAATCATTTCTACCTGTGGTGATCAAACTTTACAGCTGCCCCCTTGATACCTGGACTATTTCCTATTGTCATAATGTATATATACTGTAAATAGTACCTATGGTACACATCGGACTCTCTTGCACATAGGGTTTATATATTTTTATCTTCTTTTTATCTGTATTTTCTGTCTTTCATATTTATATTTATATATATTTAATGGAGTGTCTGTAATGTGATCAATTTCCCCCTCTGGGATTCTGATTCTGAAATTACTTACAAAGTGGACTGACAATCGGCAAAGTCTTATAGAGTGATCAATACAAATTACTGCTTCTGCTTCTTCTTCTTCTTCTTCCAGCTGCTCCCATTAGGGGTTGCCACAGCGGATCATCTGCCTCCATCTCATCCTATTCCTTGCATCCTCTTCCCTCACACCAACCCTCTGCATGTCCTCCTTCACTACATCCATCAATCTTCTCTGTGGTCTTCCTCTTCTCTTCCTGCCTGGCAGCTCCATCTTCAACATCCTTTGTCCAATATATCCACTATCCCTCCTCTGAACATGTCCAAACCATCTCAGCCTTGCCTCTCTGACTTCCCTTTTTTCCCTTCACCTACATGCCCATTGAAGTCTGCTCCAATCATCACTCTCTCTCCCCTGGGAATACTCCCACCACTTCATCCAACTTACTCCAGAATTCCTCTTTCCCTTCTAAATGTCTTGTGGGGC
>VUQH01045410.1:18101-35352 GCA_015106775.1 Etroplus canarensis | reverse complement strand
GTAATGATGGACTGTCGTTTCTCTTTACTTAGCTGATTGGTTCTTGCCATAATATGAATTCTAACAGTTGTCAAATAGGGCTGTCAGCTGTGTACCAACCTGACTTCTGCACAACACAACTGATGGTCCCAACCCCATTAAGGCAAGAAATTCCACAAATGAACCCTGGCAATTCACACCTGTGAAGTGAAAACCATTTCAGGTGACTACCTCATGAAGCTCATCGAGAGAATGCCAAGAGTGTGCAAAGCAATAATCAAAACAAAGGGTGGCTATTTTGAAGAATCTAAAATATAAAACATGTTTTGAGTTATTTCACACTTTTTTCTTCACTATATTATTGCATATGTGTTCATTCATAGTTTTGATGGCTTCAGTGAGAATCTACATTGTAAATAGTCATGAAAATAAGGAAAACCCATTAAATGAGAAGGTGTGTCCAAACTTTTTACTGGTAGTGTATATAAAACAATATCTTTTTTTAATCATAGAATCAGGCATGTTTCTGACCTGAGTGCTTGCGGCAAGGTTCGGGTGAAGGCATAGGGGAGGGCATGAACTCTGGCTGTGATGAGGTTGAGGCAGGCTTGTCAGGCATCACTTCGGTAGAGAAGTCAATTATCCAGCTTATAGAGATGCCTCCTGTTGGTTGCTTGTAGCGAGCATACTGCAAGGCATCCATGATCCACCGTGTGTCCCGCCACACCTCTTCCATTTGCTGTTGTAAAGTCAATGAGATCATACATAGTTACACGTAATATTGTGCTAATCTGGAACTATGCAGTATTTATCATAGTATGTAAATGATCATGGGATCCCTAAACCTAGCTGTTGACACAGTTTCAGAAAAAAAAAATGGTCTAAATGTACCACCTTGTTTTGTCCCTACAGGCTGACAGCAAGTTGTACCTGCATATGTTCCTGAACCTGTTGGTGTTTCTTCTTGGCAGCAAGGAGCTCGGCTTCAGAGAAGGCCTCCCGTAGTGCCTGCTGAGACATGAGGGACTCCAGCTCCAGCAATGCGGACACCCTGCAGTACTGGCCAATGAAACTGGGGCAATACGCATTAAAGTGGACTGTGGAAGAAAGGAAATTCAATAAGGAAAAAATAAAGAAATACAAAATATTCTGTCAGTAAATACAGATTCATATACAGTAACAGTACAGTCAAATATTTATTTTACATAATACTGTGAGTGATTATGACCCTGCATTGAATTTGATATACTGACCCAATTCAAAGATCTGAAGGGGCAGGGTGAGGAAGCCGGAGCGAGGAGAGTATGGATTATTCTGACCAGGAGCTGTGCACACTTCATCTGAAGGTGGCAGGAGGAGAAGGAAAGACACTTTCTCCCCAAACTCCAACACTTCCTGGCTGTAGATACGGAAGTCCTGTGCCTAAAAACAAAGGGGACAGCTGATCTTAATGGGTCTTTAGAACCACTGACACCAATTTAAGCTATATTTAAGTCCTTTAAGCCCCTGTCACACCTTGATGATTTAACAAGCACAAGCCGATGTAGGAAAAAATCTGAAAATACACTGGCCTATGTCAATTAAGTTCTAGGTAAGCTTTCTATGAGTTAAGAACATACTGAAGTACGCCGTATATGTCGTAGTACGGCAAGGTTGATGGAAAATTTTGAGCATGCACAAAATTTCCAACGTTTGCCAGCGTGTGGCTCATATGTCCCACATACATAATCCATATGTTGCAGGTACTTTAAGCATACAGAGACTCACGTTACTCATATGTCAAAATGCATGGAGATAATGTCTAGTGTACCCAAAACGTATTAATAACCTATGAGTAACATGTTTTTAACAGAGTAACCTCTATCAAACATACCTCCAACAGATATTGACGTTTGTAGACACATTTGACGTGTTCCGGTCGTACAGAATTTGTTTCTAACATACAGCTACTGTATAATTGTGCAGGTGCTGCGTTTAAGGGAAGTGGTATAAATGGGCTTCAAGTTGTGAATGCTGGCAATAGGCTAGCATTCGTTGGTACTACATTCTGTATATGTTAGCAATACATTATGTATACGTCTATTTCACATCATTGTTCTATATATGCCAGGGTTTTAGAGGAATTTGGGTGCATTGACATAAGCTAGTTAAATCGTCATGGTGTGACAGGGCCCTTAGGATCGTAAAGATGTGACATAACACAGATCCATTTAAATCTTAAGCTTTTTACTTTAATATGTATCCAGGATTCTTTGAGTCCAAGAAAGTCATGTCAGTCCATCCATCCCAGTCTTGTGAACATTACTTCTCCAGGCTCTTAATCAGAATACTTTATTAATCCCAGGGGGAAAGAGCATGTCTTTACATTTTTGCTCAAGGTCTCTGTGACCTCACACAAATAAGAGTCTATCTGTAAAGGCATCATATGCATGATGGGTGGATCACTTCATCTGCTTCTCTTCTTAAAGAGCTTTATGCTCTTGCTGCTGCCTGACTGGCTGTATCTTTCCCCAGGTTCCATGTAACAGTCAAAATCAATTTTACAAAAGTGATTAGGCACTCACCCACTCACTAAATAAACCTATCAGGCCTACTCATGCAGTTGTCTTGTTCTGACCTGATTGCCAGGAACGTTGATGTGAGCTATCAGGTCCTTGATGGCAATGCGTAGGTCCTGTAAGAGGCGGTGGGGAGCGCTCTGTACGTCATGGTCCATTTCCAGTGACTCCTCCAGAGAGCTGAGAGCCTGGAGCCACTGCCACTCCTCTCTAAAATGTCACAAAACCCCATTTTCGTGAACTTTCATTGTCATAGTTTAGTTAGGTCCACCTGAAATTCACCAACCTAATCAGCAGCATTCCAACACAGAAGGATATAATTTTAACCCACTCAAAACCATTCAACTACACAGACCCACATTCAGTGACACATGATCCCCACCTGGACACATTACTGTTGTCTCGAATTTTGGTATGACATAGCACATTCGGGAGTTTCTGAGGCACCAGTGCTCTAATCTGCTCCACGGATGTACATAGCTTCAGGTAGCCCAGGTACAAGCCTGGAGGCAGAAGCTTCCTGCTACGCCTGTGATACGCCAGCTTCTCCTGGAAACAGCAGGTGGACAGACACTAGGTAACAGGATGGCAGGGTGTCTGAAGGTGTAAACAAGTTCAAGGGAAGACTTTGTATGGCATTTTAATACCTCGCGAACTGAAGATGGGAATACATATCAAAAGTAAAATGAATGCCTTTCTAAGTAAACACATCAGTTCAAGATGAACAGTAAGGAAAAAAATGAAAGTATCTGGTTGAGTTAAAGAACACTGTCAAAATACATTTACTAAAATATGAGATAACAACAACATTGCTATCTTATCTTACACTAAACAATACCAAAATGCCCCAAGTTTTAAACTCCTTTGACACAGCTTGTTTTACAGTGAAGAACAATCATTGTGAAGCCATTTGTCTTTAAACTTGCATCTTCCCGTTTCTGTAGACTAACGAGCAGGCTGTTCTAACAAGCCCTTTTTTGAATCCCACAGTATACTCTACTAGCTTATACGTGAAAAGGCATGTGGCCTTTCGTCCTGATCTGAACCTTTTGCTGAGCCTATGCATCAGGTATTTTTTGTATTTTTAAGATTTTTCTTAGACATAGTCTGCAACCATTAGGGTAGCGAAATGTTTCTCATTAGCCTGCTCTTACTGTTAACCGTTTTTCCAGTATATAAAAACAGCCTGAAAGAGTCAGTAAAGAACCAGCCACATGCGATAACTTAATACTGTTTTTTTCTTCAGTTGTTCAGCTGATATCCGTCCACTTAGCTTCTTTAATTATGGTAGACTAAGTCATTAATCTCTGTAATTTGGCGCTCTCTGCCTGTTATAACCTTCTAAGTTGGAGTGAGGATCTGACTTTGGCCTAGTCCAAAAATAGCATGGTCTTAACAATGCAGTGACGCTGCATGTCCTAAAGATGCACAGGGGGCAAATATAGGGGCACTGTGTGCTGGAATTTCAATCTTACAGTATTTAACATTTACAATTTAATACCTTTTGAGGCCATTTATTAGTAAATGTGACTTTAAGGCATTTTAAGACTTTCTGAAGAGCTGCAGCTGCCCTGGGATTGCAAAATAATGTTGAATGGGGTTGAATATGCTTCTAGTTTTGTGTCCATGAGCATCCTCACAATCAGATCAGCAGTGCTGTTTTTATGTTTCGCTGGTAGTCTTGGATGCTTTTCATGTTGTTCCAACGTGTTTAAAGTGGAAGTCAGTACTGCAAAACAGCCCATCAGCACATTTTTTTGTGTTTCATCATATAATTTATTCATAACTGGCCATAAAACAAATATTTCAGCGAGCTGTGGTTTTGCCACGAGGAGTCTTCACTATTGTTTTGGAACCACAGGACCAAACCAAAATACAGTGGAGACAAAACAGCACTACAACAATGGAATCAGGTTTGCTAAGTTATATAGACAAAATCAGCTTGTGGTTTAGTTCTAGATTTTTTTTTTTTTAATTTGTTTTGTTTTATGAACAAAACAGCCACACAGCATTAGTTATATAACATTAAATAAAAGCAGTTAGCTGGTTAGAAGTTTGTGATCATTGTATCCAACACGCTGAAAGTTGAAACTGCTACTGGCTAAATAAAGGTAATGTGACTTTAAGATGGTTACATTCATGTTGTGCTGCCATGGGTCTGAGATATGAACTGATATTTGGCATTTTAATTGATTAGATGAAAAGTTTGTTTAGTAAACTGAGTGACCTAATAACAAAGGTGGCAAATGGAAGAGTAGAGTCATGATGATTAATGTTTGTCTAAATAAAGGGTGTCTGCAAAAGCAGAACTTGTAATTGGAAACAGATTTCAATTTGCAATCCTATTCCTCCTGCCACAGTGCCTCATGTCTGTCAAGTCATGCTTGGTTTTCTGTGAATGAGAGACTTAAGAAATCACAGCAATTCCAATAAATACATGCTTAGGGGCATTTTATTGTTGACAAAGTCTTTTACTTGACATTCTTTGATCTTGCCACATCCTTGGTTAACATAAATGCAACATAAACTGCTGTGGTAGCATTTGTTGTCAAAAACAAAAGCAAAAATAGCCAAACTTTCAAAACTAAAATTACTTCCACTTACAGCCAGTGTATTCCTGTGGAATCTGGGAATCAATCAGCTTGTTTTGTGGCAATTGGATATCTGGATACCACATAGCTGATAGGAGGGGTAAAACTTTCCATGCCTAACTAGGAATTCAGATTATTTTGAATGCAAAGTAACAGCTAAATCTTTGTTGGACCATAGCAAATGCTTTTGAGATTGCTTTGTCTATACAAACAGAAACCAGAGATCTTCTGAATCGCCAGATTCTGAACACTAATATGAAGACATTTGTTTAACATGCCTGTTGTCATGGTCCCAGGGTTTTGTGTTGCTTTGGAGTTACAAATTCTTAGTTAATATATTGGACTATTGTCATTCTAGTGTTTAAATTTTGATTTCCTCTTTGAGATGTGAGTGAAGATCATTATATCTTAAGACCTGTAGGACTCACATGAAGTGTAATAAGGAGCATGTCCAATGCAGTGGGCTCTTCAGGGGATGAGATAGATTTGCGTTGGAGCTGCAATTTACAAAGCTGTGTCCAGCGTACCCCATCCAGGTTGGGACAGGCATTCATGTCCTTCAGCAGCACCAACAGGGCGTTACCATGTTTGTCTTTGATTGGCTCAAAATACACCTGACCAAGGTCCTGGGTTCCCAGTGCTCCCTGGTGAAAACCATCAGAAAATAATTGTACTGCTGTTCAGAAAGCATAGAAGTAAGTTAGGTCATAAGGTCAAAGCCACCATAATTTCATTACAAAACAACTCTACTACCTGTAGATGGGAGATAGCCTGCAGCATCTTAAGGCGAGTCTGCAGAGTACATGAACATGATGTTTGGGAAGGGCTGAGACATTGCTGCAGCCAGGAAATCTCCTCCCATAGATAGGACACCTGTTGCAGGGGTAGAAATCATACATAAAAAGTCACAAAAACTTTAGAAAAATGTGGAAGGATAATAGCTCCTCTTCTTCTTTAAGCCACAGCAGATCATTTGATACTTGTCTGCACCCACTCCACACTGCCTGCACTCTCTTCTTCACCTTTCTTGTACACTGTCCATTCTATTGAATGGCTGAGCCCAGATGTTTAAATTCAACACACATTATGCACTGCTCCACTGATTTTCATTCCTCTTCTCTCCAGTGCATACCTCCCTTCCACCTGCTCCCTACTCTCACTGCAGATCGCAATGTTGTCTGCGAGCATCATACTCTCCTACCTGACCTCATCTGTCAACCTGTCCATCACAATAGCAAACAAGAAGGGGCTAAGAGCAGATCCCTTATATAATCATACCCCCCACCTTAAACCCATCTGTCACTCTAACCACACACCTGACCACTGCCTCACTGTCCTCACACATGTCCTGCACTACCCTCCTATAGTTCTTTTCCACTCCTGACTTCCTCATACAATACAACAGTTCCACTCTTGGTACTTTATTATATGGTTTCTCTGGCTTGAGAAACACAGTGCAACTCCTTTTGAACTTCTCTATACTTCTCCATCTGTAGTACTCTTTCTTAGCATGAAGCCATACAGCTGCTCACCGATTGTCACCTCTTTTCTTAACCTCTTCAATGACTCATTTTTTCATGGTATGGCTGATCAACTTTACACCTCTCTAGGGATGAGTAATGGCTAAAAATGGATAATGTAATAATTGATGCAAATGCCATGATATTTCAGTGTTTAATGAGTGAACATCTTCATCTCTTTCCTCTGTGCTCCATGTACCTTGGTAAACCACAGAAAGTCCTGCATCATTGAGCTCGAGTAAGAATCTTCAATCTCCACAATAGGAATCTGCTCCTCTGGAGTCACCAGCACATTGTCATCTTTGTAGAATATGGAAGCCAGATAGAGACCTCTGAAAAGTAACAGAAAAGGTATGTGTATCAAAGTAAAAACACAGGAGCAGTCAAACACTGAATGCTTAAATGTTAAAAAAACAACAAAAACAACTAAGCTCAGTGCTTTGCTATGTACTGTAAATATAAATCTGGTGTGATGATGTAAAAATAAAATACACAATGTAAAAGTAACATCATTAAAGTCTAAAGTCTAAATTACTCTTATTTTACACTGCACTTGTCCCCGGTAGTGTAGCGGTTTGCGCATTCGCCTTACAAGCAAAAGGTCCCTGGTTTGATCCCAGGTGGGGACACAAGCCCTGCTCACCATGGAGGGTTGCTTCAGGAAGGGCATCTGGTGTAAAAACCTCTGCTAAATTACCAATGTGGATTAATCTGCTGTGGTGACCCCTTGAGGAGAATACAAGGGAGGAGCTGAAAGGTACACACACTCATCTACCTTTTCAAGCTCTTGACAAATTTGCTGGTGGGCTGGAACAGGTGGCGCAGGCTCTTCGACACTGAGTGCTTTCTGCTTTGTGGTGGAGCTTTGCATTGTTCTGTGAGACAAACACAGCAAAAAGAATCTAATGAGTCAAATTATCTGAATTAATATTATGATGACCTCGATGCTTAAAATGATAATTAGCATACTGGCCATTGTGCCATGACTCTGACTGATGACTACTCCTGTCCTAACCAACTCCAGGAAATGTCTCTTCCAGTGGCACCCTGTTAACAGAGTTACCTAACTAACAACAACCCTGACACATCCAACAACATGGTCAAAGGGGAATATTTTTTTTAACATTTCATGCTTTCCAGTGGTGCAGTACCATTTGACATTATATTTGGCTGCCAACAGCAAAGTATGGGCCTAAAGGGAACCGCTTACTCTTAGGTCCCAGAGGAACTGTGTAGGTGTGTGTGTTTACCTGCATACACTATAGCTGCAGGAGCATGGCATAGCTTGAGCAACAGCCATATGCACGGAGTCAAGGAGCTGTCACAATGTGTGTGTGTATATGTCTGTATATGTCTTAACTCTTTGCTGCTCACTTACAGGGGGGGGGTCACTTAAGACTGTGGGGACATGTTTATTTTTAGAGGAGCAGGAGGGGGTTGAAGGCAAGAGAGAGAGGTGAATACATACATGTATGTGTACGTTTGTGAGGGTGCTTGTTGGTGAGATAATGCACCTCCACGCTCATTAGAAACCAAGAGTCCCAAAAACCTTTTACAGGCAACCCCCCCCCCACAGGTGTGGTACCTCCAGCTCCAAGCCACTTAAAGTCAATAAATCTCCCCATTCAGGGTCCAAAAAGAACTAATTTTATCTTCAGGTGGATGAGTTGAAGTGTAGTAACCAGAAAAAAACAGCACCCTTCAGCCCTTCTCACCTCCCCAAATTTTGCTCCACTCGTGACTCTGTTCAGCTCCAGTCCATCAGGCCTCAGTCCCTCTTTGACACTGAGTAAGAGAGACAAGTAGGGCCAACTGCTGGGGTGCCTGTGTTAGTCAAGGCTTCTTTCACTGTTTAATTAATAGTGTTTGGACAAGAGAAGGTGGTGTGGGCTTTGAGCCAGGCTGAGATGGGGGTGTGTACGTGGACATGTAGGGGAGTCAGAGTTGAAAGAGAGAGCATGTACTTGAATATTTGTGTCTGCTTATGTACATGCGTATCTGTGTGTGAGCCTGTCTATCTTTATGTGTGTGTGTATATATGTGAGGACAGTAGACAGGATGACTGGTGGGCTACAGGGGGTGGGGGCAGCAGTAGTCAGTGTTAATTTATGCCTTCTCCAGACTCCAGCCCAGACTTGCCTCTTACAAGTATAACAAACATGACCCCGGGACACGCCACCTTGACTACTGTGTCTGAACTCTCAAACTCAATCAGCCGCCGTCTGAAGAACCAAGAGCCACTCAATACTGACTATTTTATTGCATCTTGCCTGGCAAATATGGTCTAGCCACAGTGGACAATAGTAAGTGGGTGAATGTGTTTGGGCGTGTGGGTGTGAGAGAAAAAGACTAAGGCTAAATGCAACTTGCCATCATGTAAAAGAGGCAGTGTGGACAGGTTTTGACACTTATGGGACCATCTTACAGCCAGCAGTGTTTGGGGATATAAACAGCTTGAGTGTAAGAGAAGCTGATCTGTATTTTGTCACAGAGAGGGAGAGGTATTCAGCTGAGGAACGGCTGAGTCATGGAAAGACTCGTGAGGGAGTGGGGGATTGTAGAGACAGAGGGGAGGGTATTATTTTTGAGGTGGCATGTCATCTTAATGTGCGCAGCCTGAGATTGTAAAGCTTCTGTCAAGGTAAGATGAAACACAGCATTTGATGTGACCTGTTACACCTGTGAATTAAACTGTGCATTGTTGTGTTTCTACACACACACCAAGAATGCTCCCAAAGTATGATTTAGGCAGTGGCTAAACATGTTGATCTGTCATTAATGTGTTGAAAATAAAAAAAAGTTCAGGTTAATGTATTTTACCTCAAATAGTACCAGTATTAAAACCTGAACTTAAGGTTAAGCTTAAAACACCTTGAAATGTGTTACAAGAACTGTAAGTCACTAAAACCACGCAGTTTCAGGGGTTGAATTTCATGAAGGGTCAACCATACAAACAGTCCAACGGCTCCTTCAAATTGATCAAAAAGTTGTTGATACCATGGCAGACACAGTGCCGGTGAGCTTCTTTTATTTGCCCAAGCAGCTGGTCTAGTGCCTCCTTCTGGCCTCTCTGACGTGGAGCGCGACCATCGATATCCCTCCAACCTGCAGGTGAATGAAATAAAGAAAATATCAGAAAACGTATGATTTATCAAGGTTCATGAAGCTGATACATGCCCCAAAATGACCATGGGCAAAAAGGCTGGATACACCTTGGACAGCTTAAATGTTCATCAAAGGGCTAACATAGAGAGACAAACTTCACCTCTACAGCAACGTACCTAAAACTTATGTGGACACAGGAAGAATGTGCAAACTTCCCACAGAAAAAACAAAAGTAGCTGTCAGCTGACAGGGCTAACAGCTGCAACACTATCCCACCAAGGCTGAGAACTTGTTAAATGTTTTTTGAGCTATGTTGAAATGTATTAGATGCATTGTCTTGAAGTTGGGTACACACCTTTATGTTTCCCTTGGAGACTTTTTAATGCTCTTTATGCCATCATCAGGGTAAAATAAATAAATAAATAAATAATAAAATACTTGGAGAAATACAAGTTCCGATCCTCACAATGCTGGTGCCTTGTGCTAAGTGCTAGTATCAAAAAGATTTTTTTTTTTTTTTTTAATGCAAGTTGCCCTACACAAGGCCCGAAAGGCCACTCAAAAGGTGAGGGCTAAAAGTAGTGAAAGAGAAGAACTGCAGTGTAAGAGCATAGGACATTATTATGACAAGAGAAGAAGGAAAAGGAACCAAGGTTTACTGTGACCCCCAAGACTAGTTCACCACCCCGAGGTAGACGTCTACAGAACAAACGAACCATCAGCTGCAACAATGGAGGCACCGTGATGGCCTCGGGAAAGCAACTGGAAATAGATCCACAGACCGTCACCCATGCATGTCCATGGCAGTGCAGCTACCCCAGCATTTTACACCTGCTGATAGATCAGCCTCTTGACGCATTACCACCAAGTTTGGGATCCTGTACTATCAGGCGGCCATGTCCTGTGGCATGTTTTTGACCTATACCCTTCAGAGTGGTAGGACTGAAGCAGTCAACACAGGAGGTGAGATGAGATGAAATAGGGAAGCAAACCAAGGTCCAGAAATATGGAAAACCAGCCCCTTACACTGAAACAAGACAGGACAAGAATATGTCCCAGTCTCTTCACAGAGTAAATAGGATGGGAAGGGGTAGCAAAACCGTTCCGAGGCAGAAATACAGCCTCTACCCCTATTTGTGGTAGATTGCCAACCAAGGCTAACTCCTAGGCAGACTGCCAGCCCAGGCTTAAGAGTTCCGCCTACCTGGGTTTGGAATCAGAGTGGTCCTTCTCCTAGATGGATTACCACTCAGGGCTAATGAGCTCCATCTACCCGGAGCACATGGTTATAGCGCCAGGACCTCACTATCACCCTATGTCATTTTGGCACGAGAAGCTAGACAGTAGGATTTGGTTAGGAGAGGCTCGTGTTGAGACGCTGTGCTAACAGATGGGGTACTTCAGTGAGGATGGAGCTGCTCAACTCTCCATTCCACCCCAGCACGTCCTAACCCATTCAAACCCAAATGGGTTGTATGGATAAAACACTAAAGATCACTAGCATGATAAACTATGTACTTACTAAACATCATCATGTTGTATTTTTTGCACTTTATCATGTTGTTTTTAGCACAAAGTTTACTTTAAATATGACCACACTAAACTCTTATCAGACTTAAATTCACAGATTTTTACGTGATTTTGCAGAGATGAGCTGATATATATTATTACTGACTACGACTGGCCCTGCAAAATTGGTATATACACTCACTGGCCACTTTATTAGGTTCAACTGCTAGTTAACACCGATATCTTATCAGCTAATCACATGGCAATTACTCAAAGTAACCACTCATTACAATCAAGGTATCCAGAAGAGCATCTCTGAATGCACAACATGTTGAACCTTGAAGCAGATGGGCTACAGCAGCAGAAGACCACAATGGCTCTTACTCCTAAGAAGAAAAGGAAACTGTGACTACAGTTAACAAAGGCTTACCAAAATTGGACAACAGACAATTGGAAAAATGTTGCCTGGTCTGATAAGCCTGGATTTCTGCTTCAACATTTGGATGTAGGGTCAGAATTTGGAGTAAACAAAATGAAGGCATGGATCCATCCTCTTTTGTGTCAGTGGTTCAGTATGCTGGTGGTGATGTAATTTTTTCTTGGCACGCTTTGGGCTTTCAACTGAGCATCATTAAAATGCCACAGCCTCCCTGAGTGTTGCTGCTGACTGTGTCCATCCCTTTATGACCACAGTGTACCTATCTTCTGATGGCTGCTTCCACATCATGCCATGGATCATGTCACTCATCTCAAACTTATAATATTGCCCAGTGGCAATCTGAACACCTAAATAGTCATTCTTTATAGCTTCTCGATTCTTTCAGCTCAATTGTCTTAACATTGATTGTAGAGTAATCCAAAAGTTTGTTTTTCTCTTAATAAAGTCCATCAGTCAACATTTAAAGCTGTCACATTCTTTAAATCCAAAAAAGGAAATAAGTAAGACTTTTATTACCAATACTCATTAGTGAGAACAGGTAAACTAACAGGTGAACATTTATCTTATCTTTTAAAAAATGAAACTGGAATATCATTTATAAATTCTTCATTGAAATATGCCTCAGAATCACTGATACCTGGCAGCAGGCAGACTTTAAGTCTTGAAATGCTCCAGATACAGATAATATAGGTGTAATTATTCATGTGTCACTGATTTAAAGTTTTTGTAAAAACAGCACTTATGTTATGTGGCTGATGTCAGACTTGTAAGGTCATATTCTGTGTTGGATAGACATATCCACTGAGCAACACTGCTTTTGGGCTCAGCTAAGTAAGTACACTTACTTGCTGCCATTGTGTCAGAGTTGAAGGAAAGTTAATACACCACAAACTGCACAATACATCCAAAAGCAAAAGACTCTGAATACACAATCTCTATCCTTGTCTCATTTTATTCCTCTTTCCGTCTGTGTGTTTCTTTCTTTGTTTCTGCGTTCCTCTTTCCCTGTGATGGAGGTACACTTGCAAACATAATAAACATAATTCATAATAAAGCCTATTTACACTATATTACAAACACACACAGACACACCCTTGGCCTTCTCTCCACATAGATGACCAACGCTCTACAGAAATCCTTCAGCCTTGTGTGTTAGCACCAGAGGATGTGTCAGCGATAACCCACCTCCAACCACCAACTCCAACCCACCCCCACTCCCTCTCCTGGAGCCCCCCAGGGGGTGCATGGGGCTGAAACACGGTGAGCTCTATTCCCGGAAAGGTGCCTGTCCCGACAAGACAAGCGGGCCCTTTAATGGGCGTCTACGGCCCGGTATAAGGCCCCCACTGTTGGGGCCGCACCGCGCGCTACAGCACAGACATGCAAATATTTCCAGTGGTAGGCCCAAATGGAAAACACAAACACGCAACATCGAAATTAGCTCTGAGAGAGGGAGGGAGGTGGGACAGTAGAAAAAAAGAGAGGGGGAAGCCTAGTTTCACAAACTTGCTGAAAAACACCGTGTGCTGATGAGGACAAACATGTTCATGTGTTCCCCAGATGTGCCACGAGTGTGCCAATATGCCCACAGTGATACTACCTAAGTTCACTCTCTGATGAAAGGTGTGTACCAACTTTGGAGATTTTCACACAAAGAACAATTGTGAAATCCATTCATAGATCATAAAAAGATGGAAACATAAAAATTATACACAAAAGAAAAAAATTAAGTATTTTTTAAGACAGACAGATGGACAATGGAGGGAAAGGGAGAAAGGGCCGGAGCTGCAGTGGTCAACAGCTCAGCTGTTGCACATGACTTCACGGTTAATTTTTTGGCTGAACCCAGGCAGGCTTCTGCCACCCGGGCTCAAGCAGCATCCTGAGGCTACAGTTACACTCACTAACATCCGCAGTGAGGGTCCCACAACCCATTCAGCCGTCCTGGCAGAGCTGGAGAACAGTCCAGCTGTCATCCCTCTAATGATGTCAAAGCAGAGTTGGAATGACACCAGACTGACAAAATCAACTGAGCATAGACAGATAGATAGATAGACAGAACTTTATTGATTCCTCGGGAGGTTCCCTTGGGAAATTAAAAACTCCAGCAGCAGTGTAGCACCATAAAAACACTTCTTCTTCCATAAAAACAGACCATTAAATATAAGTTAAATAAATTATATTAGGCAATGTCCAAGTCCTCTACAACTAACAGTTATGCAGGACACAAACAAAACATAGTACTAATTATTCCAGCCATCTGATGAACCATCCAGCCAGGGGCCCATGTTTGAAATCATTGTAAATTTAGACACAGACTTTAATATACACATATTTCTACAAAAAATAAGACACTTACTCGAAGGTGCAGAGCAGGTTGGGGTGGAAACTTTTGGGGGCCCCCAGCCCTTCATGTTGTAGGCTGACACCTGCACATAGTAATAGGTCCCCTAGAAGGACAGGAGATGTGACAGTTACAGTAGAATTGTGGTACATGCAGCTAAAGTCAAAAAAAGAAGCGATCCTGTAAATGAACATCTGTGTAAAGCGTTATATGTACGTGCATAGATCAGTGTATCTGTGTGTGTTTGTGATGTGCTCAGTCTCTCAGCGTGCAGACAGCAAGCCTCTGTCACTCCTTTCTCAGCCAGATCAATCAAAACAGCCGCCAAAACCTTCTGACCTTGCCTTGACCCCTGTCTTGTGACAGACGTAAGCTTTGGCTGGTAGCGGGGGTTGTAAATGGGGGAAGGGGCTTCTCTCACAAAATAATTAACAACCAACGGTGTGTCCATTCGTCTACATGCCTGCTTAAAAATGCCAACCATAAATCAGGTGGCAGGCTACCAAGCTGCTCTTTTTATCATGTTGGAGCCTGTCTTGCAAATGTCGCCAATAAATACAATAATGTCACAAATAAATTATTTTCCTGTTGCTTTGAGTGAGACTATAGTCCTTTCATATATATAGTTTAAGGTTTGATGGTGACTATTTCTTGTGTGTGAAATTTAATGTATGTGGTAAAGAAGAGTCACTTGGGAAGTGCTTTCAAATTTCGCCCCAGCAAATGCTTCAAGCTTGTGTGTAATAATATCAGGGGCCATCACGTGAGAGAATAGCAACAAAATTTTTTATCGGTCAGCTCAACAGCTGGAGAAGCTGCAGCTCAGGGCTATTTTTTTGTGCGTGTTGCTTAAACTACTATAATAAATACGATTTGGTTGATTTTACCTGGAAGTTGGAAGGAAATAAAACTGCTTGACCAGAGTAAGGTGAAAGTGGCATAGGGGAGTAAAATGTACACGGATGCAAGCGTTATCAAAAAGCAGCATTGAACTAATGTGTAAACGAAAATTAGAAAATATTTTGGTAGCAACTTACAGATGTCAGTTCAGTAATGTTGCACTGCAGTTGTGTGGTATCATCCACTATTATCTCACCCAGCAGAGGACTAAATGAAGGAGTACTGCTCCAGCCCACTTCAAACATACACAAATACAAACATTTTAATAAATAACAAAAGATTTTCTGACAGAAAAACAGAAATTAGTTTTTCATTTAAATAAAATATTTTTTAAATATAATGTTGCTTTGCAAATACTAGTTTTTAATATAAACTGCTTTTCCTTATGTCTATAATATGGTATCCTGTTGCAATGGTGGATGCACACTGGACATGCCCAGAGTTTCAAACAGTATGCTGTGCTATATGGACAAAAGTATTGGGCCAAATTACTCCCAAAGGACCTTTAATGACATCTTATTCTAAAGAGTTGGCCCCAGCTTGCACTCTTATGTGAAGGCTTTCTAAAAGATTTGTGAATGAGTCTGTGGGAACTTTTGCCCATTCATCCAGAAGAGCATTTGTGAGGTCAGATACTAATGTTAGACAAGAGGGCCTGGCTTGCAATCTCCAGGTCAAGGCTCTGTGCAGGCCAGTCAAGTTCTTCCATACCAAACTCACCCAACCATGTCTTTATAGACCTTGCTTTGTGAAGTGAGCCATAGTCATGCTGGAACAGAAAAGGGCCTTTCCCAAACTGTTCCCACAAAGTTGGAAGCATAGAATTATCCAAAATGTCTTTTTAAGCTGAAGGATTAAGATTTCATTTCCCAGGCCAACCCTAGAAAAAACCACATAGGGTTATCCCTCCTCCACCAAACTTTATTGCTGGCACAGCACAGTCAGGCAGGTAATGTTCTCCTGGGATTGACCAAATCCAGGCTCATCAATCAAACTGCCAGACAGAGAAGCATGATTCATCACTCCACAGAACATATTTCCACTGCTTCATAGTCCAGTGGCTACATGCTTTATTGCACTCTATACAACGCTTGGCATTGTGCTTGAGGATGCAAGGTTTGCATGCAGCTGCTCGGCCATAGAAATCTATGCCATGAAGCTCCCAGTGCACAGTTTTTGTGCTGATGTTAATTCCAGAGGAGGTTCGGAACGCTGTAGTCACTGAGTCAGCAGAGCGTTGACAACTTTTACACACTATGCATCTCAGCACTCCACAACCCCACACTGCAATTTTAGATGGTCTGTCGCTTTGTGGTTCCTAAATGACTGACTGAGTGTTTAAAATACCACTTACAATTGATCAGGGACTACAATCCAAATTCCAAAAAAGTTGGGACGTTCTTTAAATTTGAACAAAATGAAAATCAAAAGACTTTCAAATCTCATGAGCCAATATTTTATTGCCAACAGAACATAGATAACATAACAAATGTTCAGACTGGGAAATTGTACACCTTCATCTACTAAATTAGCTCATTTCAAATTTAATGCCTGCTACAGGTCCCAAAAAAGTTGGCATGGGGGCAACAAATGGTTGAAAAAGCAAGAAAGTTCAAAAAGATTCAGCTGGGAGAACATCTAGCAAGTAATTAAGTTAATTGATATCAGGTCTGTAACATGATTAGTTATAAAAGGGATGTCTTAGAGATGCAGAGGCTCTCCAGTCTGTGAAAGAGTACATAAAAAGATTGTGGAATAACTCAAAAACAATGTTCCTCAATGTCAAGTTGCAAAGGCTTTGCAACTCTCATCATCTACAGTGCATAACATCATCATAAGACTCAGAGAAACTGGAGATGTCTCTGTGCGTAAGGGACAAGGCTGAAGACCTTTATTGGATGCCCGTGGTCTTCAGGCCCTCAGACGACAGTGCATCACTCATCACTGTGTCACTGACATAACTAAATGGGCCCAGGAATACTTCCAGAAACCACTGTCGGTCAACACATTCTACCGTGCCATCTGCAGATGCCAACTAAAGCTCTATTATGCAAGAAGGAAGCCATATTTGAAAATGGTCCAGAAGTGCCGTCGTGTCCTGTGGGCCAAGACTCATTTGAAAAGGACTGTTTCAAAGTGGGAGAGTGTTCCATGGTCAGACGAGTCCAAATTTGACATTCTTGTTGGTAATCCCGGATTATTGCGTCCTCCGGGCTAAAGAGGAGGGAGACCTTCCAGTGTGTTATCAGCATTCAATTCAAAAGCCAGCATCTCTGATGGTATGCGAGTGCATAAGTGCATACGGT
>VUQH01045410.1:3564-17713 GCA_015106775.1 Etroplus canarensis | reverse complement strand
AGAATTCCAACACCAAAACTCCAGAAATTCATAACCTCGATGCCCAGACGTCTTCTAACTGTTGAAAAGAACATGTCCCTGTTTCAAATATTTTGAGACCTGTAGCAAGAATAAAATTTGAAATGAGCTCATTTTGTGCATAAAATTGTAATATTTCTCAGTTAAACATTTTTTATGTTATTTATGTTCTGTGGTGAATAAAATATTGG
Organism: Etroplus canarensis; assembly: GCA_015106775.1. Classification (NCBI taxonomy): domain Eukaryota; kingdom Metazoa; phylum Chordata; class Actinopteri; order Cichliformes; family Cichlidae; genus Etroplus; species Etroplus canarensis. Next base: position 17,504 of record VUQH01045410.1, on the reverse strand, counting down.
CTTGTGATTTGAAAGTCTTTTAGTTTTCATTTTGTTCGAATTTAAAGAATGTCCCAACTTTTCTGGAATTCAGGTTGTATGTAGAAGGGAAGAAATTTCACAAACTGACTTGTTGCAACAGTAGTATCCTATTACAATGCCACACTAAAATTCAGTGAGAACTTTAGAATGATCCATTATTTCATAAGCATTTGTAAAGGCAGAGATAAAGCTGTTTGTTCATATAGTGCATGTGCAAGTAATCCTTATGAGTCAAACACTTCACATTGCTCAAAGTGGTCAGTTTCTAAATTATTCTACTTTATGATATAAATGAGAGTGGAAATTCTTAAAATGGCAATCTCATGCAGAGGTCCCACCAACCTGGTTTTCAATTTTTTTTCCCCAACTGAGAGAATAGCTAAAATGGCTTCAGACAGAGGATTAACTGAATGAATAAATATGGATTTTGAACTGTAGGTCATGCAATGCTACTCTCATACAATCTATGAATAAATATATGGAACTGGGAATGAGCCTAATAGGTGCACTTTTCATACAAGAGCTCTACATAATACTGAGTGGTTTGTTCTAAATGAGGCGGTTGTTCTGATGTGTCAGCTGACCTTTGTATTTGGTAACCACAGCAGAGTTGACACAGAGAGGTTCCTGGAAGTCAACTTTTAGACTGGTGCTGCTGCTGACAGACAGGGAAACTACACTTGGAGCATCTGGAGGGTCTGCACAGACAGAGAACCAGAAAGATGACCACGTGAATAAGCAGAGAGGGAAACAGGAAAAGACAAACAGACTATAAGCCTACACTACACAGCATTTTATAGTCAAGAGCAAACCATTTCTGGGCTGTGCACAGTGCACTCCTCAGTTTGAGTAGAAAAGGTTTAATAAATAATAACCTACCATGTTTTCAAGCAGATATTACCTTAACACTGAACAGAGATGTCACTAATTCTGTGTATAACTGTACAAACATTAATCCTTGACACGTGCCTTCACACATGCCCATCAAATTACATGAGTAATGTCCAATTAAAAGGTGGGAAAGTATCTTTTTTTCACATCAAAATGCAGATTGGTTCGGGTACAAGGGAGGAGTGTCTGCTTTTCGGGGGGTGGCTGTCTGCTACTAAGCGTGTCACGAAATGCCCATAAAAAATTAAAGCAGGAATACAGGCGTGTTATGTTTGCACACACATACATGCCCACATAGTTGTGTGTTAGGCTTCCCAGTGTGGAAGTCATTAAGTCAGCCCAGACAGAATGACAGCAGAGAAAAAAGGGTGCAAAAACAAAAACCAAAGATGACTGCTGGACTGCAGGAATGATGCAGGCGGCAAACTTCCATTGGCTGTTTAGCATGTGAAAAAATCTAAATCGACTTGAAGCCTTACTGGCATGCTCAAAGCCTGTCTGCATGCGTCGGAAGAGCCGGAGCCTCCACTCCCAAGCTTTTAGCTGCCGCTCACGGTCAGATCCCTCCCGCTCACCGGGACCCTCATTCCGCACCTGGGGCTGTAGCTCCAATACTCGCTGCTCAGCCTCCTGCACCAAAGTGGCCAAATGAACTGCTCGGCCCTCCAGACTCACAACTAAGAGGGAAACATGAGACACAGCGAGAAAGGGAATGTCAGTGTAAAGAATCAGTACTGAAAGCAGAAGAACTGTATTTCTTGTAAGAATAGATTCATGTGACTCCATTATTTAAAACCACATTCAGAAAAATGCTTTTAGAAAGACAACAGAAAAAGGACAAAACAAAGCAATGCAGGACTATATGTTTGCATGGACAGGCTTTCCAACCAAAATTCAAAGAGTAAATGCAAAACAGTATGAAAAAGAAGAGAGGATAGGGAAATTCCTGTTCAGATTTTACTTCTTTTTTGATTGGAACTTTTAAATCTGCGTGTTTTCAAGTACAAAACTTGCTCATCCCTAAATTATTTACCATATGTTTTATCAAGCAATTGAACAATGTACACACTGATACTGCTGGAAACCCACTGCCTGCAAATTACTTCTGCAGGCCACTCTTTTTAATGCCTTTGTTTGCCAAAATACTGTGGCAGATTCCACAATAAACAGCATTTAATGTAACTAAGCAGTCTCTCTTTAGGGATGACATCACCTAGAAAATGACAGAGAAAATGGGGCAATGAAAGTGAGAGGGCTGAGAGAGGGAGGAGTATTCTTCATATGCGGTTATAAGGGAAAACAAAATGGTGGGAATGCACATAGGCATCATTTTAAACTGCTATTGTAAAACTATTTTTCCACAAAACGTGTGGAAAAACTGATCTAAAAATATAATATACCACAGTCTACGAGAGTGACCAGAAGGTTTTTTCAAAGGGGATAGGGGTGTTACTAAAGCAGTGTGAACAATGATGTTTAAAGTGCATTGCTATAGTAGATGAGATGTAACAGCCCATGAAATATTCAAACCATGCCCGAGCGGTTAGTGATGGTGACTGGTGGCATTACACAAAGATCAAAGGTGCTCCGATCACAAATGCATACAGATCATTCAAAATAAAAATATAGAACAAGCAACCTAAACCTGCTAAGGTCACAGAGGACAGTGAAATACTGTACTCCTTCTTCGGTGGCTGGTCATTTCTTGGAGTGTTTGGGACTGGTGTGTGTCTCTGTTTAGTCTGTGTGGTCTGTGTTTGTTCATTGTAGATTCCACTGTTGAGCGTTAGATTCCACTGCTGACAGTAAGTTTAAAGCTCCGTGTCAAAATGTCCATCTGGGTGTTTAATTCTGTGGCGCTCTCTGTGTCTCCTCGGTGGCTGAGAGATTCTCTTTCAATCTGAGTGTCTCTTTTGGGTGTTGGTTTTGTTGCTCTCCTTGGCTACTTGTGTGAAGACTTGAAGGCACTTTGTCACTTTTAAAAGGGATAATATCAAGGTCAGGGTTGAATTAGGTTAAGAAAGAATTATTACTAAGGATCCTTGGACTTGAACTCTAGCTTGGATGGAGATAATCAAAATAATAATAACAATATTGGCCCATTTTGATTTACATTTCCAGCTTTTCCAGGCTTAGAAAATGGCCCAGAAGCTGTCACCGATGTGTATGTGTATCTTGATTTGTCCTTATTTCACACTCAAGCTTTCTTATTGAGAGCCGCAAAGGGATTAATAGTGTGAAGATGAAGTTGCTTTAGAGAATGTGTTTGTCTTTGCCTGCCCACATCTCTCTGGTAACCACACACTGTGTAGTCAAGCATGGCAATAACAATAAGCACCATAATCAATTCCTTTTAAAGTTAAAGGAAAAGTCTGCATCATCTATCATGTCAATTATCTTCACAAGGAGTTTGAGTACATTCTTTAAAAATAGAAGTACAGTTTTCACTTTCATTATGCCCCGTTGTTTGCTTCTTTTATTGCTCTATTTATGTCTTTTGTTGATGACCACACATGCACACACAACTCACTGTCTTATGAGTTATATGGGTTCAAGAGAGAGAGCAAAACCAAACACTAAACTTTAGTAAACACCGCTTTCCATTCAAGTGTTTTCAATTTAATGATACCTTTATAAGATGTCTGGCTCAGCTCTTGAAAAAAAAAATGTGTGTGCGTTTGTGTGTGTGTGTGTGTGTGTGTGTGTGTACAAGTAGAAACACAAACAGCCTAGGAGCCTTACTGGCGAGTTCTAATCATTAACAGAGAAAGGGAGCGGAGGCTCACCAGATCACAGACAATTAAAAGTGCTTACGCAGATGACTAATACTGCATCATGATTACCGCCCCTTCATAGCCTTTAATATGTTTTCACTGGCAGCAGAAAGCAGAAAGAGATGTGTGAAATTGTCAATAGAGTGAGGATAAATCCATTACTGGTGTGAATAAAAGGAGACTGTGCAATGAGTTTACACCTGCAGTTGATTTACTTGGAACTGATATTGCTGGTTCAATACAAAAATTCTCTGCTAAGCAACCTCCATCAGCACCAGGGAATGAGGGAGTATAACCCTCTGCTTCAACTATTTGGTATGAAGGAAAAGGGAAGACAGAAAAAATGAGCATTTCAGAAACAATAACAGGTTGGTCGTGTCTGTAACAGAAGATCAGAAACACACAGCTCTGGAGCTGGAGGTATACTCTATGGAAAACAAGTACTGCGCCACACCTATTAATCATTGAATTCAGGTGTATAATTCAGTCCCATTGCTACAGTATAAAATCAAGCACCTAGCCATGCAGTCTGCCTTTACAAACATTATGAAAGAACTGGTTGTCCTAAAGAGTTCACTAAATTCAAGTGTGGCATTGTCATAGAACGCAAACAAGTCAGTTTGTAAAATTTCTTCCCTCCTAGATAGTCCACAATAAGTTGTAAGGTATTATTGCAAATGGAAGTATTTAGGAAGTACAGCAACTCAGCCATGAAGTAGCAGACCACGGACAGTGGCCGAACAGCCGCATGCAGCAGTTACATTATCAAGCACAACTTGAAACATCGGGTGAAGTGAAGCACGCAGCCATGGGATTGTGGAACAGTGGAAACACGTTTGGTGGAGTGATGAATTACACTTCTTTATCTGACATTCTGCTAGACAAGTCTGGGTTTGACAAATGTCAGGACAATATTACCTGCCTGACTGAATTGCTCCAACTGTAAAGTTAGGTGGATGAGGGATAACGCTATGGGTGCTGTTTGTCTGGGATGAATGGGGAAAAATTGCCACACATACACTCCTAAATATTGCAGAAAATCTTTCCAGAAGAGTGGAAGCTGTTATAGCTGCAAAGGGGGGACCGACTCCATAATAATGCCTATGGATTTAGAATGGGATGCCATTAAACCTCCTGCAGATGTAATGTGCAGGTGGCCCAATACTTTTGCCCATACAGTGTAGCTGCAGAAAGTTTCAGTGAGAGAAAGACACAAACTATACGACATAGCATGTACAAAACTTATGACACAGAGGAAGGAAATCTGGGGGACCCACAGGCCCTCAAAACAGAATCTCCCATCATTCACACCTTTTTGGTATAATTTCTGAGCTGTGATATAAACTGCAATCAAAAAAGCTGACTAGAGAGCAGCTGTACTTCCTCCTGGTGTAACGATGGGAAATCCCATGTTCAGAGTCTTGCTGGCTTCTGATCACTTCCCTGGGAGAAACGTTTTCCTGACTTCAAAGTTCTGACTGAAGTGGCTTTGGTAATTCCTGTCTCCAGTGTGGTAACAAAGCACAGATTCAACCTCCAGAACTAATTAGAACAGCCACGATAAGTTGTCTGTCAAAGGCAATGACACAAAACCTAATGACAATTGCCTTTGCAGCTGTCTCTTCTTTCATTTTGAGTACACAGAAGTGAGTGCCTAGTTCAGGTGCATGCAGGCGTAGAGGAAGGTTCGAGATTAAGCTAGGCTGCAGGAAGTCATCTGAGTCCAAGTCAGTTAAATTCTTGAAAAGACTTTTTTATACTTTAAAATACACATTTTAAGTGTAACTATCTAATTCTGTAAAATTGCATTGTTCTTGTGTATTTTCAGGCCTTTTTTACAATGAAAAGAAAAAAATATTCCAAATCATAAACTAGCAGTGATGTGAAAAATAATGCAAGGTTGTCTCTCTTTATATCTTTTCTTTTACTGCCCTTAAAAATGGAAAATCTATACATCTTTGCTGTACATCAATTCCGGTAACTCCAACTACAATACTGCAGTGCACATGCAGTATCTACTCTCTGACTGTCAAAACAGAATACTTCAAAGCAGGTGAGCTAAATAAAAAATCCTGTACACAGAAACTGTAGCTTTTATTTGTTCCATCAACATTCCCATGATCTTAAATCACTAGGGGGTAATAGCAGATATGCTGGGCTTCTCTACTCACAGTGGGGGCTCTCCTTGGCACCGGCCCTCAACAGAAGCTTGGCCATGGGCACGTTATTGGTCATGATGGCGATATCAAGGGGCAGGAGGCCCTCGCTGTTTGGAGTGTTGAGATCCAGCTCCTCTAGACTATACTGTGAGAGAAGCAGCTGCACCAGGTCCAACTCTTGGTGCTCCACTGCCTCAAACAAAGCTTCATTACTCTGAAACTGCAATGTAAGAGAAAGTTCACACTGAGTTAAAACTGAATACAAATAATTAGGAAACCTAATGTCCTTATTCTTATTCTGGCTGCATTTTCGTTTTTTTCAGTGAATATTGGGCAGTGTAGGCAACTTTCTGCTTTGCTATACAATAAGTAGATAGGTGAGTGTGCAATGTCAGTACCTGAGATTCTTAAACTGTCCAAGTCTACGTGTTTTCCCTATCTATTTTTAGATTACAATATTCCTGGGCTTATTATTTTTTCCTTCTCTTTCAGTCTCTAACTTACGATGGTGGTTTTGCGCAGCCTCTCCTTGTCTCCTCCCCGTCCTAACACCACACTGTCCTCCAGAGAAGGGGGGTTGGTGCCCACGCGGAACTTTCCAGACAAATTGCGGTAAAGGCGGCGAGCTGCGCTTGGTGAGGAAAGGCTGGCTGACTTGCGAGCCGAGACCGGCTGGTGGGCCTGGTCCCCTCTCATGGGCTGTGTCATTTTGGCCGAGTCAGCCCTACAGGAGAGATGATTGAGCAAGAGAAATGAATGATAGGTGAGAGAAAGAAGCAGAACATGACAACTGGTGGAATACAGTTTACTGTAGGAGAAAGAGGGGATGGGGACAAAATGCACCATATGATCACTTTTCAAGTTTACTGTTAATAGTTTAAAAAAGTCAGTCCTCTACTCCTCATTTTAGCTTACAAATTTAACTCCATAAAACAAAATGTAATGTGCTTAATAAACTTGAATAAACAGTAAATGTAGTTACTATAAGTCAAAGACAATTACCAGCTTTTAGAAATGCTAAAAAAGACAACTGCTATGTTAACTGACACTTTTGCCAAAAAAGTTACAAATGGCTATGAATTGTTTTCCAGTAATGAAAGAAGCATAAACACAGATTTGAGATTCTACGTTTTACATTTTTTATGCTTATGGAAATAGTGCATGAATTTCCATTTGTATGAACAAGTTTTAACAGCCGAAGCATCAGGGTTGTGCAATTTCATTTTGCAATGTATCACATTAGTCAGTTGAATCACATGCAATGTGTAGTTTTAATGGAAAGCTGGTAGTAGAGGAGAGAGCCAGCAAGATCCCCACACAGAACATAGCTCACATCAGTGGCAACACATGTGATGCTGACTAATCAGAAAGAGCGTAAAAAGGAGGAGCTCGGTTGCAAAGTGGCTTGCAGATGCTCAATCGTGAGCAAGCTAAAGCAACATAATTGGTGCATTCTATGTGAGATTTGCCGATTAGAAGCACAAAAGTGCATCAAATTGTGTCTGAGCTTGACTTCGTGGCATGCCTTAACTAACACCCATGGGAGAGGGTCCGAAAACGCCTATGATCTAAGGCAAGATGGAAAATTATGCTGATTTGCTAGATGGGCACCATGCTGACATTATAAGTTCTCACTCACAGGAGGTACATGAGTCATCCTGAAGTGGCATGTCACCCTGGTAGCTGGTTTGCCAGTTTCGTTCTGTAACATCACATCTTTTGTCAAAAAAATCACCATCTCTTGCTGATGGTTTTTTGGCATCACTGGTGTGATAATTATATTTTTCCTCTCCATCCTGCAATGGGAACTATGTGAATTTTTAGGGTGAGTCTGGTATGTAGTGCTCACACACACTCAACTGCTGAAGGAAATGTCATCAGGACTCTACAGGCGATGGTGATAAAGTCAGTGTCGGGTCCCACCAAGCATAAGAAGAGAGATAAATGAATTCCTCAAGGACGCCTTTTCAACAGCTTTAGCTCCTGTTTAGTATACCTCTCCTGATATCTTACGAACTTGTTTCTCCTCTAATCAGCTCCTCCCTTCTCTAACTGCTCCCCCCTTTCCCTTGCCATTTCACTCTTACTCTTCAGCCCCGTATTTTCATTATTTACTAAATTCTTTTATGTTCCCATCTCTCCATACTGCTTCTCAATCAATCATCTTATTGCAGTACGATTCTAAACAATATTTTGATCAATATTCAGACATTAAAACCCACTAAGAATCCATGCTGATTAGTTTTATACAAATAAAAAACAAACTTCAGTGTGAACTGTAAGATAACAACTAAGCAAGAAATTAGCAACTAGGTCTAACATAATTAGTAACCTTTGAAACATCAGAAATTTAACTTAAAAATTAATGACATAAAGAAGATACTTTATTTGGTCTGTAAAGAATAGATTTCTGGTATTTGAGCTCCCAATCATTAAAAGAGATTTCAGGACCTGCACAATATGAACAAAGTATTGGGTCACAACTCTTAATCACAGAATTCAGGTGTTTTATCCAGTCCCATTGCTGCAGGTGTATGAACTTAAGCACCTAGCCTTGAAGTCTGCCTTTACAAACATTTGTGAAAGAATAGGCTGTTCTAAAGAGCTCACTGATTTCAAGCATGGATGCCACCGTTGCAACAAATTAGTTTGTGAAATTTCTTCTCTCCTAGCTATTCCACAATCAACTGGAAGTGGTAAAATTGTAAAGTGGAAGCATTTAGGAACCACAGCAACTCAAACAGAAAATGGCAGACCATGTCAAGTTACAGCACAGGGTCACTGGATGCTGAGGCACATAGTGCATAAAAGTCCATGTCGACTTTTACGCAATAACTCTAAAGTTCCAAACATCCGCTGGCATTAACTGTGTGCCGGTAGCCGGAAAAGCCATGACTTAGGCATGGGGTTTCCATGGCCGAGCAGCTGCATGCAGGTCTTACATCATCAAACACAATCCGAAGTATCAGGTGGACTGACAGCCATTGGACTCTGGAGCAGGGGAAACATATTCTGTGGAGTGATGAATTACACCTTTCTATCTGGTAGTCTGATGGATGAGTCTGGATTTGGCAAATTTTAGAACTGCACTGTGCCAACTGTTTGGTGGAGGAAGGATAATGCTATGGGGCCATTTTCCTGGGGTCGGCCTGGGCCCCTTATTTCAAGTGAAAGGAAAACTGAATGCTTCAGCTTACTAAGACATTTTAGATAAGTTTATGCTTTCAGTTTTGTGGGAACAGTTTGGGAAAGGCCCTTTTCTGTTCCAGCATGACTATGGCTCACTGCACAAAGCAAGGTCCATAAATGCATGACTATATGAATTTGATGTGGAAGAACTTGATTGGCCCTCATACAGTCCTGACCTCAGCCCCACTGAATACATTTGAAAAGAACTAGATCGGAATCTGAGAGCCAGGCCCTCTTGTCTTCTCAACAGTGTCTGACCCCACAAATGCTTTTTCTGGCTGAATGGGCAAAAGTTCCCACAAACACAATCTAAAAGAGTGAAAGCTGTTATAGGGGGAGCCACCTCCATATAAATGCCTATGGATTTAGAATGGGATGTCCTAAAAGCTTCTGTAGATGTAATGTGCAGGTGACCCAGTACTTTGTCTATAAAGTGTATCATGAATGAATCCCAGTAGTCATCAGTCAACATGCTTTTAGTATTTTCCTGTTCAGTTACCCAAGAAATATCCAGATTTTTTGAGGTATTCAGAAAAACATCATCAGTTAAATACTGAAGATGTAAATCTAGTTCTTAAAAAGAAATGCTTTCATACAATGGTCAATGGTTTCAGCAGGCAGTGGTTGAAGAAACTACTGTAAATAAAGCTGTTAGTTTGGGCCATCATGGCACATGCCAAGAAGTATCACACAGGCCAAGAACAGATTTGTAAAGGTGAGAACATCTGTAGGAAAAATGTTATTTATATTCCTGCTTCACAATGGACGTGTGAGCCCACATGAGCATGCATACATACACAAACCCTCCCCCAACACATGCAGTTTGTACAACAGCTGACAGCGGCCTACACTGTAGACTTTAAAGCAGCTCCAAGCCCCCGCAACAAGGCCTTTTTCACATGGCCAATACACCTAAAATACCCCCTATCCCCGTCCCTTCCCGCTCCGTCCCATCCATCTCCACTCCATCCCGTAATAGAGACCTTATTTTAGACATCCTCGTGTTCCCGGCTGGGTCTAACCTATTCCAGGGTTCCAGATAAAGCGCGGCAGGTATTTGGAATAATTTTTCCATGGGCCTGGCCCGGAAGATAAAACAAGAGATATATTTGTAATGCGTGTGCTGGTATCCCATTTCAAAGAGAAAGCCCATTGGAATCCAGCCCCAGGCTTATTGTTATTTGCCTGAGATGGAACAGTCGACTTTTTTCTGTCGGCAGGATGGTGCCCCATCACTCTCTGACGACATTAGGGTGTGTGTAATGTGGTGTGTGTGTGTGTGTGTGTGTGTGTCGCGTGCTTTCAAAGAGATGCTGCATCCTACACATGAAACTCGGATGTCATTTCCCAATGACATGCCCCTTACCCTGAAGAGAGATGGATGATGCATATTAAATGCAGACATTTAAAAACGTCTAAAAAAATATATGCACACAAATAAAAATCCTAAAAAGTAACTGTCTCAGAAAGAGAATATATGATGAAAGACTGTATGAATACTTTTACAGGCACTAGTTTATTGATACTGTAAACTGATGACCATCCAACACTTGGTAGTCTTTGAATGTGCTTGCTTACACGGCTCAGAGAAAAGAGAAAATTTGCTAAACACATAAAACGGCATAATTTTCCAAAACAATGTGCAACAAATTAAAACAGAATGAAAAACTAAACGCTGAAGTTAGCTGAAATCTACATTGATGCTGTTTTAGTTATTAAAGTGGTACATACCAGACATGTTTTCTGTCTTAGTAACACTTAAACTACCTTTAGGACATTGCTTATGGACCAAGACTACAGTTTCTTAAAAAAAAACAAAAACATAAAAAGACAGGATATGCAAAAACTCAGACTGGCAACACACAAATAACTATACGTGAACCTACTTGAACTTGAACGAATCCAGACAGAGACTGTTGCATGCAATTTCCTACTGTTTTACCAGTTTTGGGGAAGCAGGAAGCAGTTGTTCTGGGAAACCAAAAGTCTTAACCAAAAACCCAAGCTCCACGCTTGGCTCTTGATCACTCCCACATCAAATGCACCCAGCATGCTGCAGTGAAACTCTATTAGGCCCACAAAAAATTAACACCCCCATGTTGCAAACACACATACATAAAGCATCTGCTTTATCAGTCATATCAAAAACAGATTGGGTCTCCAGTCAGTGAGTCAAACATAAACAAAAACTACACAAAAACATGAAGACAGAGTGTAGACATTTACTTACTGTTTGACTGAAAGTCAAGATCCAAAAGACCAATTATTTAAACCAATGGTAAATAACTGTTGGCTAAAGCTTTTGGGATTTTCTGAGTAGGGTAAAAGGCAACCACAAGCATGCAGATACCAGCAGTGGTGTGCAAAAGGGCCTGAGAACCTAGTAGCAGAGAGGATAAGCAGCGACTTCAATGAATCCACCCAACCTGTGAATACCAACCATCATGTCAATAATAATTATATCTTCTCTAGCAATAAATCCATCCACAGCCACAACAGCCATTCCGTTCTGGTGGTTCAAGTTTTGTTAGAGTTGGGATTGGAAACATGTTCCTCTCTCGCTCACCATCTCCAGCTTTGATTTGGACACATTTTTGTTCCTCTGTCTTTCTTTGTCTTCTCGTCTTTCAAGCACAGTTACGTTGTCTCTTCTTGTTGTCATATAGTAACATGTTTTTGCCATTAGCTGTATAAATAACTCAAGGAAAAATTCATAACAGTTGCTCAGATGTTTGTTATGAGGTAATGTATGAACGATTATGACAAATAGGAACGAGGGTGTGAGGAGAAAAATGTTGTGGTAAGTATTTCTATAAACAGATAATGTCAAGAAAACCTCTTAACAGTGGAAAATGTCTGTCACACACACGCACACACATACACAGGAGCACAAAGAGTCAAAAGCCAAAGTGTGTTTGTGTGTGTGTATACGTGCCATAAAAGGGACATTGCAGGGAGTACTGTTCATATTAGCTACAGCAGCATAAAGGATCTTCCTTAGAAGATCTCTATTGACAGTTAGGAGCAAAGAACATAATTAAGGTAAGAGAACACTGATCATAGATATGGACAAGTCATATCTTTAAAGCCTGGAGATGTGAAAAATGTTCTTAAAAGAGACCTTGCACAAAGTCCTTTTCCCTTCTTTCTTAAAATCCCCTTAACATCCCTCTCTATCTTCATCCCCACCATCTCCCACTTCTCCTCTTTTCCTGCTTAACCCATCATGTGGCATCCTATCTCAGTGTGCCACAAGAACTCACTGATTTCTTTGCTTTTGTTGGTGTATTTCTAACTAAATTTACTAAGACACAGGAAGAAATGACAGTTCATATTAACTGATGTGTATTACACCAATTGTCTGCATAGATGCAATTCCACAAAATAGGTGGATGGATGGATAGAGAGAGATGCAGAAAAGGCAAAGAGCAGCACTAGAAGGATAGTGCTCAGTGAAAACAGGGTGGTAAGGAGTCAGAGACGTAGAAAGCAAGAGGAGAAAGTCACACAAACTCAGGCAGTCACTCACACGCGCAAAGACACACATACACAGAGTACGCTGGCTGCTCTAAATGTGGCTTGTAGAAGGAAATTCTGAAATCTGAGTCTTGGCACCAGACAGGCTGGAAGCAGCCAGGCTGCTAGAGGGAGAGACCGATAGAGAGAGAAAGTGGGGTTGGGTGGGAGGAGAGAGGGGTGGGTGGATCGGGAGGACGAGGGGCAGTATTGCTAGAATTGCCTTGGCTCTTATCAGCTTATAGGCAACATGAGGCCACACCAACACTCAGCCACATGCAGCCCCTCGTGCATGCCACATGATTTTATAGAGACAATTGGAATGACTCTTAAGGGTCTTTTGGGTCAGTTTTCATGGATGAGAGGGATGTATCAGGTGTGTGCATCCATTTGTTACAGTTTCAGTCCCTCTACTTAAAAAAAAAATTCCCTTTAACAATAGTTCTTAAGGTATCTCCATAGTCACATACAGATAGATTATCTTTACTGATGTGCATTCAAAAAAGGTTAACTGGCTTTTAAGTAGTGTACCTGATGAGATTAGTCACATATTTGAATGAAGTTATTTTGACAACAAACAGTCTCATAAATGCAGGGAAAACAATACTCTGTTTAACAAAGGCCAGCAGACAGTGAAACTGATTCTGGACAGGACGTGGATTCTGTTGTTTACACTAGAATAACTGGATTTTTCCACTGCATTGACATAGCACTGTCTGCTGTGGCTTGAAATTTCCCTTTTTTGATAGGTTTGGTGTGCTGAAACTGTACTCTGTGTATTGCTTCTGTTCAAATATATTATATATTCGTCGTTAGCTTCGAATGAGTCAGGCTATATTCTTGTGATCTATCTTGTACAGAGACAAAATCCAGGAAACATGTCTGTGATAAGCTCAAGTCTGTGCTGATGACTAATACATGTCTGATACAACAGTCAAAAAATAACTGAATAGGAAAACAACTTCAATATGTTGCTTTCATGCCATAGCTACCTTACATTTAATTGTGTATGTATTGATCAAGCCCCTGGAACACCAGGTATATACAAAACCATGTTTCATGCTCCCTCACACTATGCTTTTTCCCCTCATTTTTGTTTTTTCTTGTTTTTTATTCACTTTTTCTTGCTCTCTCTTGGGAGAATGGCAGAAAAGGAGTAGACAGTCCGCTGTATATTTAACCTTTGAAGTGAGCCTGCTGTGCCGAGCAAGGCCTGCCACCTGTTGGCTCTATGTGTGTGTATGTGTTGTGTGTGTATGCAGAGGTAAATGTCTCTAATTTTTATGAGCAAAGACAACAGTGGAGTCACCATGGGGGGGGTGTGATGGCGGGCAGTGGCTGATGTTCTCCGGGGGGGGGGGGGGGGGGGGGGGGTGGCGGGGGGGGGGTC
>VUQH01045407.1:0-10956 GCA_015106775.1 Etroplus canarensis | reverse complement strand
CTGAGGTGCATAGTGCATGAAAGTCTCCAGTGCTCTGCTGACTTATAGCTGCAGAGTTCCAAACCTCCTTTCTCATTAATGTCAGCACAAAATCTGTGCACTGGGAGCTTCATGATATTGGTTTCTATGGCTGAGCAGCTGCATGAGAGCTTTACATCACCAAGCCAAAGCCAGTCGTCAGATGGGGTGGTGTAAAGTGTGCCACCACTGGACCACCAGGCAGTGGGTATACATTCTGTGGATTGATGACTCATGCTTCTCTATCCAGCAGTCTGATGGGCAAGCTTGGATTTGGTGGTTGCCAGGAGAACGTACTTGCCTGACTGCATCATGCCAATTGCAAAGTTTGGTGGAGGAGGAATAATGCTATGGAGTTGTTTTCTCAGGCTGGCCTGGGTTTCTTTGTTCCAGTAAAGGGAAATCTTCATTCTTCAGCTTACCAAAAAAATTTGGAAAATTCTATGCTTCCAGCTTGTGGGAACAGTTTGGGGAAGGCTCTTTTCTGTTCCACCAATCGAGCATGACTGTGCCCCAGTGCACAAAGGAATGATTGGATGAGTTTGCTATGGAAGAACTTGACTGGTCCGCACATACACCTGACCTCAACCCCATCAAACACTTTTGGTATGAACTTACAAATACTCTTCCAGATGAATGGCAAGAATTCCTACAGACACACTCCAAAATCTTGTGGTAAGCCTTCCCAGAAGAGCGGAAGCTATTATAGCTGCAAAAGGGGGACCAACTCTATATTAATGCTCGTGGATTTAGAATGGGATTTCACAATAGCTCCTGTACTTTTAATGTGTATGAGGTACAATACCTTTGTCCATGTAGGGTCTGACTAGCAAAGTTGATGTCTTGATTCTGTGAAATATGTCTAACCTGTTATTGATAAGGATTTTCTTTAAATGTTATTATAAATACCACACATCATATGAATTATAAAAGAAGCAATCCCAGCATTCCATTTTTATCCATAAATCTATTTACGGTCTTAAGCATCAATATTTCACTGTTGCTCTATGGAGCAGGACAAAAAGAGGAAGTGTCCAAAACAGACAAAGCAGGACATGTAGAAATCAAATATTCATAGTCACCTTTTTCCAGCATAACTAGACATATCTTTCATCATCTCCTCCTCTTATCTTTTTCATCTTGCCTTCCATTTGAATCCAGCAGTAACAGAATTAACCGCAAAAAAGCTTAAGTGGAAATAACATGTGGGGTCATGACAGGTCTTTTTTTTTTTTACCTCTTTTGAATAAGAGTTGCATCCATTTTAGCTGGAAGACTAGATCAAACAATCTTGTTAAAACATGCATTTTTAAATATATAAAAGCTGAGCGTGCTTGCATTAGAAGAATTTGCATGTATGCACTCTTTCCACCTTCAGCGTTTTCTTTTTTGTTTGTGCTCCTTCCCGTTCTTTGCTTTTATTCTATGCCTTTCTTCTTTATACCACACAAACACATGCACTCATACTCTCCACTACTGTGTGTTTTCTATGGTCGCTTAACAATCAGTGCGATTTCTAACTTGAGAGGTGGCATTCTTTGGCTCGTTTCATTAACTCGAAGCTCTGTTTGCACCATGGTCCATAGGGGTTCATGGCTGGAGGCCGGAACTGGATCCAACCGACGTGGAAAGAGCAGAGAAAGCAAGAGGATAAAAGAGAAAGACAAGAGATGAGGGGGCTCATTGGGGAGAAGGTGTGGGAGATCTGGGTCAAAAGGACAGTTTGCAGGCGAGTGAGGTGGGATGTGGTGCGGGCAAAGGCGGGTGCTGGGGTTGATCATCCCCATCACATGTTCCACGGTGTCCTGCAGTGTGGATGGCTGTGGGCTAAACACTCACAGCACACTCGACCCCATGCCCTTCCTGATGCTTTGATTTTCACCGCTCTCCCGCCTCTAAAACCCTGAAACCTCCAGAACATGCCCACAAACACACATGCGCAGATGCACGCACATGCACTTTCCCTACTGTACTGGGGTTTTCATTCATGCAAAAGTACAAGTTTGTGAAGGACAATTAGTGAGTTCTTTTTTCACTGCTTTACAGCTTAGGATTGATGTCAGAATGATAAATGTTACTGCATGAGGTAACTGCACTGTCCGTTTTTGATTATAGGTCTTCACTGTGTCTTTGTTCAACTTCTTTAAACCATACAGGGAAAAATTACCCATCTAAACTGCAGCACTTCATTCAAATCTTGTTAACATAGACATGTTCTCCAAATAATCCCTTTTTTAGTTGTGGTTCTTGTCAACATGTTTGTGCTATAATGGTGGCATCTATCCCAGCCGTCAGACAATCTGTCTGTAAGCTGCAGTGCATCACATTTGCATCTTTTGGCTTTTGGCAACTGGTTGTTCAGTTGTGTGGTCTCCAGTTTTTTTTCCTTTTTTTTCAGAAAACGTGTCTATATTATATCCATTTATTTTCCAGCTGTAGATTTTCTTTAAAAGTAATGTTAAGATTTTTTTTCTATAAACTAAACTAAGGAATAGACTTCATTTAAAAATGAAGATTTCCCTTTTAAACTGACAATAATATATTCACATCAACAAATACTAGTCGCAGCCTAGTTTGTCTAGTCATAACAGACAAGAAAGATACTCACAAAAGACCTGAAGTGCAACAAAATAAATATGCATGAGTGTTTGGGTGATTTTGTGGAGGAGATTCAAAGCTGTCTGCAAACATACTGGTCACTGCATGGAAAAGCCTCCCTGTCTGTATGTTCTGCACATGTCACAGAAGAATGCTTTGAGCTGACGCCAGCAACATTTACTCTTCAAATGCTTAATTCAAATGGCCCCGTTCAGCACTGTCTGCTAGTCTTCTCTACAAACAAGAGAAGAGGACAGGGTATCAAGAATAGCCAGCTAGTGCATAAACACCGGAACAGTCGCTCCTACATATGATTATGTAGAGCTAAATCAAATCGTGTCATCTCAGGGCACTTTACATAGTAAAAGAAAGACATATTATCACTGAGATATTCCTCTGAGCCCTTGGTAATCCTAGAAGACACTTTTAACAGGAAGAAACCTCAGAATCAGACTTAGAGGAAATCAACCAGATCTAATAAAAAGGAAGGAGGGAAGAGAAAAGATGACCACTGAGAAACAGTGAACAATAAACACTGAGCGCATTGATGGGGCCTTTTTGTTCTGCTTTATCCAAATAGAGTACTTTGCTCTCAGAGTGCAGGACCACTAGTGGTTCCAAGAGTTTTTAAAAGTTGAAAAGGGAAGCAGAGTTTCCGGCTATCAGGTCCATCTCCTGTGGAACCAGCTCCCAGTTTGGATTCTGGAGACTGACACCCTCTCTACTACAAAAATTTGACCTTAAACTTTCCTTTTTGATAAAGCTACAGTTAAGACTGGATTAGATGTCTCTTAACCAATTTTTAGTTATGTTGATAAAAGGCTCAGGTTGCTATAAGCTCAGGCTGTTCTCTTTCGCGCCCCCCTAGTCACTCCTGATACATTGATATGCCTCTGTTGTATTTTGTCCAGGTTTCTCTACTCTCTCCCATAGTTTGTTTGTCCTAGCATCTCTTTGCTCCCCTTTTTTTTCTTCTCTTTCCCCTCACTCTACAGCTGCTCATGGCAGATGGCTGCCTCTCCCTTAGCCTGGTTCTGCCAGAGATCTCTTCCTGTTTACAGGGAGTTCTTACTTCTCATTGTCACCAAATGCTTATGTATAGGGCAAGATTGCATGTTGGAGTTTTTGCTGTAATATTTTAGGATTTAACTCTATAATATAATGTGCCTTGAGGTGACAGCTGTAGTGAATTTGCCCTATTTAAATATACAGAATGGAATTAAATCAATATGCTTAATCTGGCTCTACTGAAAAACATACTCACAAAAAGGCTCCAGTGAAAGAGAGGATACAAAGTTGATGACATGCAGCAGTGTCAAATAAATGGACGGAGAGTGAAATAACTGAGAATAAAGCAGAGTGCATCATGGGAGATCCCCTAGCAGCCTAGGCCTGCATTGGCATGTACCTTTGGGATTAATCTGCATTGGTAATTTGACAAAGGTTTTATGCTGGATTCCCTTCCTGTTGCAGTCCTCCATGGTGAGAGGGGCTGGTGTCCCCACCTGGAACTGAATCAGGGACCTTTTGCTTATAAGGCTGTATTGGTATAAATAAGGTATATGGATCATCTGAGCTAATCCTTAACTTGATCACTTGATCAAAAATTACATTTTTAAACTGATTCTTAACAGCAGAAAGGGTGTCTGCCTGCTAAACCCAAACTAGGAGGTGCTTCTACAGGTGAAGAACCTGATAGTCAGGTGCTTTCTATATACAGAGAAGGATTTTAAATCCTATTCTGCATGTTACCAGTGAACAGAAGCCAAAATAGGAGAAACAAAGAAAATAGAGTAGGTACATGACATGCGCAGTGTGTACTTGCAGTCCCGTCTTGTTGCTAACATGGGTACAACAACACTTAGCAACACTACTTCAATGCATTGCGCAGTACGGAGTTTTCTGTTGAAATTAAATACAATGTCGCACTATTGTGCAGCGTTTGGCTTTTGTTGCAACAGCACCAGTTACACACACAAAGTGTCCTTCCATTGTTTTTCAGCTCAAACGGAGAGGAGGACTGTCTGGATCCAAGCAGCGAAGTGTCAGAACCCAGACGGATCTTCCTGGACCCCTGTAAAACATGTCATGTTACGTGGCTCCTTTGTATATCGTAATATAAAGTATTTATTTTGGGACCCCGTGCATTCATTGTTCACATTTCTGGACTGTCACTGGCATCTTTTCGGTATGGCTGCACCATAAATCATTTGATTACTTGTGTTTAAAGGAAGTTCCCTCCTTTCCATAATGAAATATTATCAATTACAGAATTTTAGAGTACAATCCACGTCCTTTTAAGGCCCAGTAACTTGTTTACTGTTAGAAAAAGTAATAATTGTAATGTTTATTTATAGCTGAAACAGATTATATTGGAAATATTTGTATATAATGAACTTTTTTTTATGTTATGCTCAAATTCAGAAATGTTTATTGTGTAGTAAGTTGTGTAAATGTGCAAGTGTGTAAATCTTGGCCAGGCTATATTGATCAGTTGAAGTTATATCCTGCTCAACAGTTACTATTGTGCATCTGAATGAAATGTCTACTGAATTACAATGATGTCTGTAGTTACCACAATAAAGACACATCATTACATCTTTAATAATTACATTTGATTCTCTCCTAGCAGCCATGCCTCCACTTCGGCACAGGTCCCAAAATATGCATGCAGGTACAGCTGCATGCAACGTACTCACGGGCCATATTTCCCCTCCTGACCAATGTTTAAACTGCTAACTAATTGGTGACCACTTAAAATAACTATATGAACAACCATATTCAAATATACAACACTTCAGCAGACCAAAAAGTGATTTTTATATGACTGTCAGAAGGATCCATCAGTTGTTTACGTGCTGCTAGGTGTTTGTTATACCCACAGCAAATTATTCAGAATATGAGGTGAGTCATCACGTACCTTCTCTATTGTTCTTAACTGAAAGATTTTTGCTAAAGCAGGAGTTTAAAATTTTACACGTCTCCTCAAGCAACTTTAATATCTGTCTAGAGTCAGGCTTGTTTCCTTTTTTTCAATTATGCTTAGCTAAGCTAACCAGATGGTGCCTTTAGCATCACATGTCTGCTCCCCAAAATCTATAACCCTATGAGATTTAAGGTCCTCATCTCATAAACCTCCAGGATGTGCTATCAATATCCTCCTGTGCGGCCTTTTTAAAAGTTTTTATTTGATTTTCATTCAGTGGAAATGGAGAAAACTGGAAGAAAACCAAACCTGCCAGTGGTACATGCATGGCTAGAGAATCCTATACTTTGAATGAGCTGTGTGTTGGCACATAATAGGTAAACAGCACCTGCCACAATTCAGGTTATTTCTGCTATATGTTCTCCCTCTGGTGCCCAGGGCATCATCGTTAACCTCTGTGTTGGCAGTTTCACCGTGGGGGGTGAACTCACAGTGCACGACCAAATGTTGGACAGTGACCTGTCGACCTGATGCGCTGTTTGGGCTTAGATTCATCAGTTGAAAACTGCTGGGTCATAGCTGAAGACCCAGCTCTCATCACCAGCAATGATCCTCCACGTGAAAGTTGGTTGAATATGAAAGAGAATTTGATGTTCCCCTTTCCCTGTAAGTTTGATGTCTAAGGTGAAACTGGTATCATTATTTATTTAATCTTTACGGGCTGATTCCCAGAACTTTTAATCACAACTCATATTTAAGTGTAAAAGTCTTGTCTTCCAACTTTCTGCAAGAAAATCAGTGTTTCTTATGCATTTCTTATAATGTCAAAATGAAACTTTTTAAACCAAATTCCAATGCTACAGTGATGGTCAGACCCTGACCTGGCTTTCTGCACTGTCTGTTCGTGTGTGATATCCTGCTGTAGGTCTCTTGTGTGATGGGGCATGTAAGAAAGGGATTGGGGCAAATTTCACACCTTCAGGGCAGCTTGGTGGGGGTTTGGCTGCAGCTTGAGGAACAGAGTGCACCTGGCTGAGAGCTGAGGACCCCTGGTACAGACATGGTTTATAGATCAAAGGGGTAATCCCTGCTTCATCCAATCGCATACGCCTCCTCCTCCTACACCTTCTCCTCCTTTAATTCTGTGTAGCTTTTTATCTGTCTGCAGCGAGAGTTCTATTCAACACTCCTCATACTCTTTCCTATGCTTCAACTACCTGTTTGCTCTGATGCCCATGGTGAACCCTGAAGCCCTGGCTGTGGGATTTTCTGACTCATTAGCTCTGCTCAGTCAAGTGGAGGAGCCTACAGATTCCTTCCAGCCAAGTTCATCAACCGAGCCAGTGGCTCCGGCTGTGAGGTGATAAGAGAAAGGGGGTTCCAGCCATCGGACCCTGCCGCGACTTTGTTTAGTGTGAAATGAGATGAGGAGGAGGGGGACAAGGAGGACCAGGAGGGAAGAAGCTGTAAGTGCTAATCAAGGCATGTAGATGGGTTTTGATGCCATTGGATGTGGGCAGTAGGGGAGCACCGCACCCTAATTCAGTGCAGCGTATTTAACACAGCTTAGCAGTGTAGTTACCAGAGTGTTAACGCCTGTCAGTTACACGGCTACTCGTCTTGGCAGCAGGTGTCTGTTTGACCCTGGGTTTAATGTGCAGATGCTGTCCTGCTGACCTGAACTGTTTGAAGGAATATGATGAATAACATTCAAAGAACACCTTTTCCACTGGTGTCATTAGCCCTGGGTGTCCAAAATACAGTACAGAATACATGTTCTGTTCCTAACTGATAAGACGTTTGTTGGAATGGACTTCAAATAGGGTGCACCAACTAATCTTAAGCCTAATCTTAATTATGCCTGGTTTTACAGTGCATAATCACGTGAATAGCCACGTGACTGTGGCTGTTACCCAGCAGATTGTTAATAGGATTGTTGAAAGTCCACCACTATCTCGCTAATTTTTCAATATTGATATACAGCAACTAAAGGCGAAATGTTGGGTCCATGCTGGTGTGCGTGTGTGTGTGTGTATATATATATATATATATATATATAGTACGACATATATGCATGTCAAGTTAATTGGCAATTCTAAATTGGCCATGTGAGCATGAATGGCTGTCTGTCTCTCTGTTAGGCTTGTGATGACCTGTCCATGGTGTAGAGGCGATTCTAGGATCAGCCCTTTGGGGGGGCTCAGCCTCCAGCCCCTTGTATTTTCCCTCAGGCATCACCACAGCGGATTAATCCGCATTGGTAACTTGGCAGAGGTTTTACACCAGATGATCCTTCTGATGCAACCCTCAATGGTGAGAGGAGCTTGTGTCCCCACCTGGAATCAAACCGGGGACCTTTCGCTTGTAAGGTGAATGTGTAAACCACAACACTACGGTGGACCAACAATAAAAGAGAAATAAATAATAAAGTTAAAAGATTAATTGATTAATTAATAGATTTTAATAATAATATGGAATATACTCCCTGCAAACATATTCAACCATTTTCATCTCCTCAGTAGCACTTTAAAATGTAACTTTCCAAATTAGTCTAAGTAGTTGGATGGTCTATTGTTGTGCCTAAGAATAATTCAGAATGGACAATTATAGATTTCAATATAATACAACTGTTTTAGGGTGGAACCTAATGAAATCTGAGGCAAAGTCTAATAGCCACAATTTTACAAAGTTATAGAGTAATTTGTATCAAAGCAGATATGAGGAGAAGAAATTAGCACACCATTGTTTTTGTTTCTTAACAGCATGGGGTCTGGCCACCAAATCATCACGCAGTTTAATGTGCCACCATTCACAACAGACATGCTAAATCAGGTCCATACATCTGTGTATGAAGCAGTGTCCCCTGTAGCATTGTGGTTTGCACAATCGCCTTACAAGAGAAAGGTCCCTGGTTCAGTTCCACGTGGCGACTCTCACCATGCAGGGTTGCATCAGGAAGGGCATCCAGTACACAACCTCTGCCAAGGTGGCAAGTCCTTAGTGGAAAATACCACGCAGTTGTCGAAAGGTACACACCTGTATGAGAAGCAAACTGGTAAGAGATTCTTTTGGCAGCATGGTGCCTCAGTAGTTCACACTATTGACTCACAGTAATAGGGTTCTGGGTTTGAACCCAGGTCAGACCCTTCTGCATGGAGTTTTCATGTTTTCTCCGGGAGATGTGGTTTCTCCTGCTATTGAAAAACATGCTAGGTTAAAAATGTTTATACCAGCCAGCACGCTCTCACAAAAGAGATTCTTAATCTCAAGAGTTCACTTCCAGGTTAAAGAAATATTTAGCTTTTGCATCAAAGTGTTTGAGATTGTAAAAATCCTCCTGTTATTGTGCAGACTCAACACTGGGCATCAGGTGGGCTACCCCTGAGTGAAGAATAGATTTTCAGTCTGTAGCTTCAGTGTAGAGCCAGCCATCCTGTTCAAGCCATTTTTAAAATACTGTGGCATAAACAGTGATGAAGAATATATATTCCAACAGGCTTTAGAGTATATAGGACTGGTATGGTTCCTGAATTGTTTTCTTCTTCACAGACAGACAGACACACACTCTGTATGGAAAGAGGCCATACTGACTAACTGCTCTTCAAAGACTCTCTTAATGAACTGAAACATTTTCAGCTGGCTCTTTATTTTTCTGTGTTTACAGTTAATTATGTCTGTCCACAATACCTTGCTCCAGTTTTCAAAGTATGTACAGTAGATTTTGACTTTATGGCTATTCCCAATAAGGTGTACAGTTAATATCCTCTGTTAATGAGAAGACTTAAGCTGAGATCATTATCATGATGAATTAGTTAACAAATTGACACATGTACAGATTGATTTGCAAATTGTTTTTTGCCAGTCATTAAGAAAAATGCGGGCAAGAAATGAAGGCAGGACTTACAGATCTGTTTGCAGAAATCAGGTGAAGGGCAGCCAGGATGCATTAAAAAGGTAGGAGCTAGACGGAGGGTACGCGAGAGCACGAGGGCCTGGGTAACCTAAAATTATTTTCTTTAAAATTTTTGAATCATGTGGAGCACTCCACCTCTCACAACCTGTCGAACAGACTTCCTCTACTATACAGTAACAACACAATGCTCTTCCTGTTCTACCCTTTCTGTTTTTTCTTTTTATCCTCCATAAGTTTTTGTCAGGTCAGTCTTAGCATAAGTTAGTTTCAGCTATTACATAAGCAAATTTCATTGGGGGGTGGTTCAAGCGTTCCTGTCTCTAAGAAACTGTATCCAAATTTAGGGAAAATATTGGACATAATCCCTCAAATATGTTGCTCCATTACAATGACAGAACTACCAGGATATTTTTCTGCTTTTATCAAAATGCATTAAATGTTGGAAATTTCTCATTCAGTATGCTGCACATATTTGAATTTTGTGGACTCCACAACTGCTGACCTATCACTGGCAAAACAAGCAAGTTGCAAACTTTTCAGACTCACCTTTCAATCCTAAAGATAGTAAACATTTTAAACTCATGAGATAGCTTTTTGGTAAAAAATTGAAGGCATGTCAAATCTTTGTGGCACCTCTTTTCCATCAAAAATGTTCTGACAGTGAGGAAACTCAAAATGGCCCATACTGTACCACATGGGTGCAAATGCAGAAAACAGTGAGTCCATAGTTAGTCTGGCTGGCCAGACCCTTACTTCTTTCATTCCTTGCTACTGCACATATTACCTCTCTTTTTCACTCAGCCTCCCTAAATATTGTAAAGGTTAACAAAACTCCTGATCTTCAAATCTTTCAAAATTCTCATGTCATTGATACATTTTAAACCTGGAAATGTACCTTCAGCTGCTCCCTTGTATTCTTCCCAAGGGGTCGCCACAACAGATTAATCCACACTGGTAATATGGCAGAGGGTTTATGCCGGATGCCCTTCCTGACGCAGCCCTCCATGGTGAGAGGGGCTTGTATCCCCCTAAGAGGACTTTAACAGGAGGTTCAGTCACATTTCCTATTGGTCAGATATACAGGGTCCCTCTAATTCAATTCTCACACACTATGGGAGAGAGAAAACAACATTTAATGACATGCAGCAGTAACAAATAAAAGCATGGGGAGTGAAAAGAGGTAGATGGAGTAGAAATGCCCAGCGTAAGAGGCCCCCCAGCAGTCTAAACCTATCGCAGCATAACTAAACCCTAACTATAAGCTTTATCAAAAAGGAAAGTTTTAAGTCTAATCTTAAAAGTAGAGATGGTGTCCGCTTTCCGAATACAAACTGGGAGCTGGTTCCACAGGAAAGGGGCCTGATAGCTGAAGGCTCTGCCTCCCATTCTACTTTTAAAAACTTTAAGAACCACAAGTAGGTCTGCACTCTGAGAACGAAGTGCTCTAATGGGAAAATATGGTACAATGAGGTCTTTAAAATAGGATGGGACCTGATTGTTC